>JAJDFG010000450.1:40000-157500 GCA_021039105.1 Scomber colias
TCAAGACCAACGAGGAGGGGGATTTTAAACGCAGCTCTCTGGCTCCATCTAGTGGACAAACTTCAGCTTTTCCTCAACTCAAAAAAAAAATCTGTTTGTTTTGTTTTAAAGTTTTGTTGGAGTGTTTGCGCGCGCGAGCGAGCGTGCGTGCGTGCGTGCGTGCGTGTGTGTGTGTGACAGACCTGGTATATCCTGAAGGGAATATATCTGAAGCCTCCTTCCTCAGTTGAATACTCCATCAACTTCCTGTTCATAGCCCAGAACTGGTCGAATTTATCTGGAGCGAGAGAGAGAGCGAGAGAGAGAGCGAGCGAGAGAGAGAGACACACACAGAGAGAGAGAGAGAGAGAGAGAGAGGGAGAGAGAGACAGATAGAGAGAGAGGGAGAGGGAGAGAGACACAGAGAGAGAGAGAGAAAGAGAGGGAGAGGGAAAGAGAGGGAGAGAGAGAGAGATTATTAAAACAGTACGGCCTGTTTCTGAATACTGTGACTGCGGCTAAATTAAAGATCATAAAGACACTGCAAAACATCTTCATCATTCTTGTAGCCTGAAGTCATTTAAAAGTTGCCAGTTGTTGGACACAGTAAGCAGGTGTGGTTGCCTTGGATGCAATAAAACATCTGGATGTGGGTCAGTGACAAATAAGAGTTGGCAAGATTTTTTGTTAACCAAAAGTAAGACTGAATGCTGAAAATGTCAAATGGTGTAACCACAAAAGAATGATAAATATTAAATATTTTATCCACCTACAGTGTATTTAAGTGGACTTATACTAGTTGATATGCTGTTTTATTGACTATTTACTGTTTTTAAGCAAGTTGAATTATTTGGTACAAAGTTTTTATGGTTACACCACTTAGACATTTTTGCCATAATCCTCTAATATATTCTCTCAAAATGGATTAAAAGCAGAAATTTGAGTCCACAAAAAAAGGATGTGTGCAAGTTATTCATACATTTATTTTCACATTTTAACCCTTTATATTTAAACTAAACCACATGGACACAAAAAACCCATCATTGACTTGTGTCTTGTGGGGAGAAAGAGGGTAGCAGGTAAAAGTAAGTACATTGAGACTAAAGGTCAAAGGTCAGTGATGGAAGTATCATTAATAAAAACTCATTCAGTGTGTTGTATCTGACTTGCTATAACAGAGGAGCTCGACCTTTTGGCTTTCCGCTTAAAAAAAAAGATTTCATCATCCAAAACAATCCCACCCAGCATGTGGCAGTTTCAAAGTCTCCGCCTCTCGCTTTCACACCAGCCCTCTGAAAACCTTCTGTTTTCTCTCTCCTGGATGAAAGTTTGAGAGTTTGAGCCCATCTCGCTTGGTTTTCTCGCTCTCTGTTTCTAATCTGTTTTGGATGTGAAAGTTTTGGTTTAGATTAGGTTTCGTGTCTCACTTTCATATGTAAACAGGTAGGGGCCATCCTCTTTCTGTTGGGTTACCTTCAGTTTAACTTTTATGTCCGCTTCTCTGTTTACGGAGAATATTTCACACCCATAACAGCTTTGCATTCGTCTGTGTCTAAAATGATTGATGAGGTTTTTTTTTTATTAATATGTGACATTTCTCTCTCTGTGTGTTTCTGCTCTCTTCAGATGAAGACTCAGTTTCAGGGGAAAGTGGAAGTGAGATAAGCAGCTGATGTTTATGAGTATGTCCTGCAAACACATTCATAATGTCACATACAGTCCATAAAATAACAGATTACATCCAATTTTCTGGCTATTATATTTAATTATTGTACTATTTGTTCCATAAATGTACAAAAATGTGTATTTGCTGCTTCTGTTGGTTTTTCTTTCCTTCCCCTCTCTTTTCTCCCTCCATCCCCTTTTCTTCCTTCCTTCCTTCCTCCCTCCCTCCCTCCTTCTTTCCTTCCTTCTCTCTTTCTTTCCTCCCCCCTACCTTCCCCCTTCCCTCTTTTCTCTGTCGTCCCTTCCTTCTTTCCTTTCCTCCCTTCCTTCCTCCTTTCCTTCCTTCTTCCTCCCTTCTTCCTCCCTTCCTTCCTTCCTTGACTTGAGGACAACAGGAGGGTTAATCTTCCTGTTGTCTTCCTGTCAACTGTGCAACTTTTGTACTCCTGGGTCAATTTTGGCTGGTTTGACTGACCTTTTTATCCAACTTATTACCACAAGTTTTGCACAAATATTTGGAAATTATGGTCAATAGGACTCATTTAAATGAAATCGTAGCTCATTTTTAACCCTCCTGTTGTCCTCGAGTCAAGGAAGGAAGGAAGGAAGGGAGGAAGAAGGAAGGAAGGGAGGAAGAAGGAAAGAAAGGATGGAAGGAAGGGAGGAAAGGAAAGAAGAAAGGGAGGAAGGAAAGGAAGGATGGAGGAAATAAGGAAGGGAGGGAGGGAGAAAGGAAAAGAGGAAGTCTTAAATGTCACATAAAGTCCATAAAATAACAGATTACATCCAATTTTCTGGCTATTATATTTCATTATTGTACTATTTGTTCCATAAATGTACAAAAGTGTGTATTTGCTGCTTCTGTTGTTTATTATTAACTTTCCTGTCGTCCTCGAGTCAAGGAAGGAAGTTAGGAAGGGAGGAAGGAAGAAAGAAGGAAGGGAGGGAGGAAGGGAGAAAGAAGGGAGGAAAGGAAAGGAGGGAGGAAGGGAGGAAGGAAGGGAGGGAGGAAGGGAGAAAGAAGGAAGGAAGGATGGAAGGAAAGGAGGGAGGAAGGAAGGAGGGAGGAAGGAAGGACAGGTGGAAGGAAGGAAGGAAGGAAGGAAGGAAGGAAGGAAGGAACAGTTAAAACAGACAGGGTCAGTTTGACCCGTGAGGACGACAGGAAGGTTAATGCAACGTTTCCCTCCATCTGTTTCACATTAAACGTCAGCTGAAAGACTTTCTGCTGTGGAACATCTTCAGGAAGTGTCTTAATCCACAAACATCAGCTTTTTATTATTTTTTACAGAACAAAAATAGCAAAATATGTGACGTTATATCTGTTACAGGTTTAAAAATATAGTTTTCTGGTTTCATTCTAAACCAGCTGTTGGAGATTATAAGAGGATTCATGAAGTAGAGACATTAACCTTCCTGTCGTCCTCCCGGGTCAAATTGACCCCGTCTGTTTTAACCTTCTTTCCTTCCTTCCTTCTCTCTTTCTTTCCTTCCTCTCTCTTTCCTCCCTTCCGTCTTTCTTCTCTACTTCCTCCCTTCCTTCTTTCCTCTCTCCATCCCCTTTTCTTCCTTCCTTCTGTCCTTCCTTTCTTCCTCCCTCCCTCCTTCTTTCCTTCTCTCTCTCCTTCCTTCCTTCCTTCTCTCTCTCTCTTTCCTCCCCTTACCTTCCCCTCTTCCTTCTTTCCTCTGTCCTTCCTTCCTCTTTTCCTTCCTCCCTCCCTCCCTTCTTTCATTTCCTCCCTCCTTTCCTTCCTTCCGTCCTTCTCTCCTTCCTTCCTTCCTTCCTTCCTACCCTCCTTCCTCCCTTCTTCCCTCCCTCCTTTCCTTCCTTCCTTCCTTCTCTCTTTCTTTCCTCCCCCCTAGGTTTCAGACTCTTTTAATTGAATATGTCTGGTTATTCACCCTGAGTTGTAGCCCGACTCCTCACATAACTCAGTGCTGATGTATTTATGCACATTTCAGCTTCAGGAAAGTCCACAGCATTATTGTTTACTGATAATTATTAATTCATGAGGAGGAGCAGCATTTTAATTATAGATCACTGGCAATCAACTTGACCTGCCGTGACTCCAAAATATCTCACACCAAATGTCGGGTTTAGTTTTCAAAGACAGGATGGAGGTTCACACACCCCCTCCTCCTCCTCGTCCAACAAGAAAATCAACCTGTCTGGTAACGGAAAAGGAAGACGTGTGTGTGTGTGTGTGTGTGTGTGTTTGTGTGTGTGTGTGTGCATGAGTCAGGTCACAAGTGTGTGCGTGAGCAAGTGTGAATCTGTGTGTAGGTGTTTAAGCTGAAGAGACAACATGTGCACATCAGTGTTAATGAGTGAATGTGTGATGGTATGATTGTGTGTGTGTGTGTGTGTGTGTGTGTGTGTGTGTGTGTGTGTGTGTGTGCGCGATGGCGTGTGTGCGCGTGTGATGGTATGATTGTGTGTGTGTGTGTGTGTGTGTGTGTGTGTTTGCGATGGCGTGTGTGCGCGTGTGATGGTATGATTGTGTGTGTGTGTGTGTGAGCCAGTGTGAATCTGTGTGTAGGTGTTTAAGTGTTAATGAGTGAATGTGTGATAGTAGGATTGTGTGTGTGTGTGATGGTATGATTGTGTGTGTGCGTGTGTGTGTGTGTGTGTGTGTGTGATGGTATGATTGTGTGTGTGTGTGCATGTGTGTGAGTGCATGTGTCACTTCCCCAGCAGCTGCTTGTGGTCTTTTTTCTTTGAAATGTGAGTGAGTGTGTGAATGTGTGACGGTATGATTGTGTGTGTGTGTGTCTCTCTCACCATTCTGCAGGCCCATCCACAGCTGCTTGTGGTCTTTCTTCTGCATGTCGTTGACGACCTGGCTCTTGTGCTTGAGCGCGTCGGCCTCCTTGATGCTGGACATGAAGTGAGCCTCGATCACGGAGTTGGACTGGCAGTGCAACAGGTCGCTGTCGGGGAAATTCTGACACGCAATCACAAGAACATCTTATTTTAAAGCTGCTTTAATTCACTGCCCCTAAAAACTAAATATATGAGCTAAAAAAAGCTCTGTGGGTTTCACATGATATTCACTTAACCATCCTGTTGTCCTCGAGTCAAGGAAGGAAAGGAGGGAGGAAGAAGGAGGGAGGGAGGAAGAAAGAAGGAAGGAAAGAAGGGAAGGAAAGGGGGGAGGAAGGAAGGAAGGAAAGGAGGAAGGAAGGAGGGAGGGAGGAAGGAAGAAGGAAAGAAAGGAGGGAAGGAAAGGGGGAGGAAGGAAGAAGGAAGGAAAGGAGGGAGGAAAGAAAGAGAGAAGGAGGTAAGGAAGGAAAGGAGGGAGGGAGGAAGGGAGGAAAGAAGGAACAAGTCAAATCAGACGGGGTCAATTTGACCCGGGAAGACGACACGAGGGTTAACTGTATCTAAAAGGAGCTTCTCTTATTAATTAAAAATACACTTAAACATAACATACACCTAAATCAAAAAAATGAGATGCTGTGGATATTATGTACCCAAGTGGTTTCTGAATCAGGTTTATTATTCAAAAATATCTTTAAAAATAGTTTTAAAAGCAGCATCAGGTTTGCTAAAATGTACATGTAGTATTTTTGTTGGTTTTATGTCATTTGAAATGACATTTGCATCATTTCTAACCAAAAGTAAGACTGAATGCTCCTGAAAATGTCAAATGGTGTAACCACAAAAGAATATTTAATCCACCTCCAGTGTATTTAAGTGGACTTATACTAATAATGAGTGTAAATGTTTCCTGATCTCCATGATTCTCCAGATGAAATGTAATATTTAGAACAATAGTATTCCATTAGCTTTATTTAATATAAAAGTTATAATGTAAGATCATGCCAAACTAGTTGATTTGGTGTTTTATTGACTATTTACTGTTTTTAAGCAAGTTGAATTATTTGGTACAAAGTTTTTATGGTTACACCACTTAGACATTTTTACCATAATCCTCTAATATATTCTCTCAAAATGGATTAAAAGCAGAAATTTGATACTGAGTCCACAAAAAAAGAATTTTAACCCTTTAAATTTAAACTAAACCACATCATAACTGACCCTCCTACCTTAAAGTGCACAGTGATGGTCCAGGGTAAGACAGTGTTGGACGCATGGAAGTCAAACAGAACTCCTATTGGATAATGCCTGAACCAGGAAACACACATACAGGATATAACGTTACTGTTGCTATCAACTCAAAATCAAAGTCAAGACCATATGAGTATCTAAAAAGGCTCCACTCAACATTGTTATATTTTAATATGAAGATTTGCTCAGTATGAACAGGAGGAATGATTACAGCATTAATGTTGATTTAGGTTCATGACTATTAAAATAGATTTGAAAAACTGAGAACTAGTCCTTTAAAACTGCATGTTTTTACCCTTCATGTCGTCCTCCTGGGTCAAATTGACCCCGTCTCTCTTTTGACTGTTCCTTCTTTTCTTCCTTCTTCCCTCTTTCTTTAATTTTTCCTTCCTTCTTCCCCTCCACCCTTCTTTCTTTGCTCCCTCCTCCTTCCATCCTTCCATCCTGCTTTCCTCCCTCCCTCCTTACTCCTTTCCTTCCTTCCTACCTTCCTTCCTTCCTTCCTTCCTTCCTCCCTCCCTCCCTCCCTCCTTACTCCTTTCCTTCCTTCCTTCCTTCCTTCCTTCCTTCCTTCCTCCTTTCCTTCCTTCCTCATGTCCTTCCTTGACCTGAGGACAACAGGAGGATTAACAATCATAAATGAAAAGCAGCAGAACTTCCCATCTAAAAAGGCTCCACTCCACATTGTTATATTTTATTAAATGTCTATAAACACTGAAAGTTGTTCCTTTTCTCTACGACTGTGACCATTTGGGTTGTGAGAAACACTGACACCTTGTGGCAGAACTTCCTTCCTGCGCCTGAGGTCAGACAGGAAGCTAACACACCAGCTGATGCTCGGCTGCTGGCTGTGAATGAATGGACTCCCAGTGACGGCTCTGTGGAGCTGCAGGTGCTTCGGACAGACTGTGGAGGCCGTTTGTTAGAGGACGAGACTGTTTGTATTTAAACTCTAAATGATTTTATAAAAGGTTAGAAGCAGAGTTGGGTTACAGATTCTAGATACTAGAGAATGTAACTATTTCATCAAAGTAATGTAACTTATTATATTTGATGACTTTTCTAATTTTCTAACCAATGTTTTCATCTGTTAGGGTAAATGTCCCTCCTTCTGTCCTTCCTTCCTTCTTTCCTTCCTTCCTTCCTTTTTTCCTCCCATCCTTCTTTCCTCTCTTCTTTTCCTCCTACCTTCCTTCCATCCTTCCTTTCTTTGTTCCTTCCTACCTTCCTTCCTCCCTGCCATCCTTCCTTTCTTCCATCCTTCCTTCCTCCCTTCCTTCTTTCCTCCCTCCCTTTATCTCTACATGTATCTCTCATTTGAAAATGTATTCATTAGTGCATTAGTAATCTACTTATGTAGATTTTAGAATATAAAATAAAGATATTTGATGAATAAAGTGGGTTTAATTGGTACTGTGACTCCAAATAAGCCCACATCATGATTTATTTACTTAATATATGAAAATAATTTAAAAACAGCAATATATGTATTCAGTAACAGTAATATTAAAAATGAGGAAAATCTTAAAAAAGGTCTGACTTCAGATGTAACCTCCTCTGTAATCATCAACATTTAAGTAACTAATTTAATGGCACATTTTTTCAGATTACAGTTACTTTTATTTTGTAATTAAATTAACTAGTTGATTCCCAACAGTGGTTATAAGGGACGTTTCTAGGAGAGCTATTATACGTATTATAATGTTAATATTTTACACAATAAGAAGAAAAATTCTGATATAAAAATAAACTAAATTGCTTCTGAGATGTTTTTCGGCATATAATCTGGAGAGCAATGAAAACTAGTAAAATCACTTCATCTACCAATCGGATCAGTCTCTCACCATTTGAGTGGCGTCCCTTCATACTCGAACCACATCTCCTCCACGTCCTCGGCCTTCATCACTTTGAGGAAATGTTTCTTCACCTTGTCCGTCACCAGAGTCAGGTAGCTCACTCTGGGTAACAGCAGCTGGGAGAGAGAACGAGAGAGAGACAGAGAGAGAGACAGAGAGAGAGACAGAGAGAGAGAGAGAGAGAGAGAGAGAGAGAGAGAGAGAGACAGCGAGAGAGAGAGAGAGAGAGAGAGAATGAGAGAGAGTGAGAGACAGAGACAGAGACAGAGAGAGATTATTAAAACAGTCCGGCCTGTTTCTGAATGCTGCGATGGGCTAAATTTAGAGTGTCCTCATGAAGCTTTTGTGACACTAACAACTAAGCAGAAGGTGATTTTAGTCTTTGTCTGTGTGTGTATTTGTGCATTCAGATCTAAATCCACTGAGGAAACAAAAGGAAAAAAAAGTTCATAAAAACATTCACCATCGAGGCTTCAAAAAGACTCATGCCTAATCTAAATTAAATCATGATATCTGACCATTAAATGTGGAAATAAACTGTACCTGAGTGTCATAATCAATCATACATTATATAACTGACAATTTGAATGTTAAATATTGCACTGTTCTCTTTTTTAAAGTGTTTTAACTTGTGAAACAGTATTTTGTTTGTATGTACCTGCATAAGAATGACAGTTAAAGTAAAATTGAAATTGAAATGAATACATATAACTTAAAGAGCTCACTCAGTAGAGAATTTAGGGACCTGAACAGCCTCAGTTTTATTTAACCCTTTACATACTGTTCATATTCTGACTCTGACTCATAATTAGTCTCTACACCAACTTACATTAATAAATGTTTGATTAACCTTATGTCAAAAAAAATTCATAATCACTATTTTATGGTCCAGTAGAACATTTTATAGAATATGATGAATACAAAAAAAACATGTCTGAATGCTGATTTTACTTTCTTTTTTTTTTAATAAATACTGGTAAATTTTAATATATTTGCATTTATAAAAATGTGTATCAGCTGTACCAAAATTTTCACATCAGGAAAAGTCTGGCTAAAATAAAATAAATGTATATATAGTGTTTTTACAGCTAAAAATTAAGAAATGGGTCAAATTTGAACTGCATTAAACTTAATAAGATAACAATAAACGGACACACCATATTAAATAAAAACCCCTCTCAAACAAAGACTATTAAAAGTTCTTCAAATGTGCTTTTAAATATAAATGATGGGGCCCAGAATCCACAATGTGTCCACATTCTCCTATGGGGATGAATAAGGAATATCTGTCTGTCTGTCTATCTATCTATCTATCTATCTATCTATCTATCTATCTATCTATCTATCTATCTATCTATCTAAAAGAGGGACTTTGACACTAAATAGACAGGATTGATTAAAGATATCTACTTGATTTGACTCATTTGGGATGGCTGAAGCTTCATATTAGCTTCAGATTAAACTTTTAAATACATTTTGTGGATTTAGTCCTCCATCACTTACATTATAAGTGCATCATGAAGGGATCCTCTACTAGTCAAAATGAACAGGAGGAATGATTACAGCATGAAAAACACACTTTATGTTCATTTGGGCTCATGACTATTAAAATAGACTTGAAAAACTGAGAACTAGTCCTTTAAAATTGCATGTTTTTGACAATCATAAATGAAAAGCAGCACAACTTCCCATCTAAAAAGGCTCAACTCAACATTGTTATATTAGTGTTTCCCTGTTGAGCTGTGGTGGAAGTATAGTAACAAAAAGACTTTGCTAGTAAAAACACTAACGTTGAAACATAGAAGATGAAGATTTGACTCATTTGGACGCTGAAGCTTCATATTAACTTCAGATTCAACTTTTAAATACATTTTGTGGATTTTTGTCTCTCATCTCTTACATTATGAAATGGATCTTCTAATAGTCAGTATGAACAGGAGGAATTATTACAGCAAGAAAAACACACTTGACTGTTAAAATAGACTTGAAAAACTGAGAACTAGTCCTTTAAAATTGCATCTTTTTGACAATCATGAATGAAAAGCAGCAGAACATCTAAAAAGGCTCCACTCAACATTGTTATATTTATTTTTACTTGATGTGGGACGACTCAAGCTTCAGATCAACTTTTAAATACATTGTGTGGATTCTGCATTATGGAGGTATCTTATAATGGTCAGTATGAACAGGAGGAATGATTACAGCAAGAAAAACACACTTAATGTTTAATTTGGGATCCTGACTGTTGACCACCTTATAAGTTAGGACTCAAAGTTTGTGCCTATAGTCTCAAAGAAGTAGCAGCACTTACATAGTAGGGCTCGGCCTCTCTCTCAGTAATCTCATCCTGGTTCAGGGTGAAGCAGGTTGGGATCCGGCCGAACCAAACATCTCTCAACACATCCTTGTCATCTGCCATGCTGCTGCAGCTCCCAGAGGCACATAAAGAACAAGGAACAGCTACAAAACACAGATCCTCAAGTCCAAATGCAGGCAGCTTCCTGTTGAGCAGCACAGCACAGCATTGGTTAGCATTGCACACAAACTTTCACCAAAACCTAAAAAACAGGCGATGCAGTATTAAAACAGCTTCTTATAAACCCACATCTGTCTTTAATAAACATTCAGTTAGTTATACACAATGCTAGACTCCTAAAACTGTCAAACTGCGTAGCTTTTAATCCAAAACTGACATTAGCATGAGAGGCTAGGTGAGCTAGTGGAGAGGAAAAAGGAAAAACAAGCCTTTTGACTGAATAAATGTTATAAATGTGCAAACCCCTCTTACATAAAGCTGTCTGATATGTGGTGCATGTGTGTGAGAGAGGATAAAAGAGGGTGATAATAGAAGAAAAACCTTACTTTTTGGTGTTGTTTTGCAGTCAGCTTGAATGGAAACAAGGCCGTGTCGGTCTGTGTTGTCATGCTCAGCTGTCACACAGTGAAATCAGCTGATTAGCAGCCTCTAGCGACAACTACTGCTGCTGCTGCTCTTTACTGCAATAACAATGAGAAAAAAACATACTTTTAACATTACAGGCACATATTAATCACATGTAAGGTTATATTTAAATATCACATATCTTACATGTCTTTAAAAAAAAGGTCTGCAGTTTGTACGTTTTCATTTTAAAAAGAAACACCCTTCTTCTATTGATTTTTAACAGCAGCTTGCATCCAATATGTTGCCTCAGTACTGCCATCTGGTGGATTAAACTCCTCCTACCTCTTCATCACATGGCTTTCACACTCTTGCCATCAGCCCAGTTCTTTTTAAGATATACCTCAACAAGTATTTTCTGCCCTCTTCCACTGCTTCCACACACTCCAATATATCTCCCAAACATGGGAATGATAAAGTCAAGCTTTGGTTGGACAGCGGATGTGTCAGCTAGAGAGTTGGGAGTGTATTGTCCAACAGTGAGATAGATAGATAGATAGATAGATAGATAGATAGATAGATAGATAGATAGATAGATAGATAGATAGATAGATAGATAGATAGATAGATAGATAGATAGATAGATAGATAGATAGGTAGGTAGGTGGGTAGGTAGGTGGGTAGATAGATAGATAGATAGATATAGATAGATAGATAGATAGATAGATAGATAGATAGATAGATAGATAGATAGATAGATAGATAGATAGATAGATAGATAGATAGATAGATAGATAGATAGATACTTTATTGATCCCAAGCTGGGAAATTACAGTGCAGCAGCAGCAGCATTACACACAGTGACAATAACAACATATAGTATAAGAATATAAAGAACAAACTATACATAATAAAATAGCAAAATAGCAAAAGCAAATGAAATAAAATGAATAAAATGTTGTTTTTTATTGAAGTGGAGTTTTTTTTATTGAAAATATATTTTTTGATTGAAGCAACCTTTTTTTTTGATTGAATACTAAAGATACAAATCTACCTTCATAAGGGAAAGGAAGAAGGTCAATGATGAGTAGCAGCAGCACTGGGATCAGGTAGTAAGAGGAAGGCATCTATTCAATACAAAACAGAGTCCATATTAAAAGAAACAGAAGGAGGAAATAGAAAGGAGGAGGTAATAATGACCAGATTAAGAATAGGACAAAGCAGATTGAAACAGGACTCTTCATATTAAAAAAAGGGAAACATCCAACTGAATATTGTCAGGAACCAGAAACCATAAGACGCACTAGTCATTGCAGAAAAATAAGAAAGGAAGGAAGGACATGATGGAGGGAATGGAAAAAGCTTGTTGATGTATCTCTTAAAATAACTTGGGCTGATGGCAAGAGTGTGAAAGCTATGTGATGTGCTAGGCCAGGGGTGTCAAACATGCGGCCCGTGGGCCAGAACCGGCCCGCCGAGGAGTCCAATCCGGCCCACTTTCCTTCCTGTCTTCTTTTCCTTCCATCTTTCCGTCCACCCTTTCTTCCTTCCATTTGTCCTTTCTTTCTTTCATTCCTTCCTGTCTTCTCTTTCTTCCATCTGTCTTTCCTCCAATCTTTCCTTCCTTCCTTCCTTTCTTTCATCTTTCCTTACTGTCTTCTCTCCTCTTCCTTCCATCCTTCCATCTTTCCTCCCTTCCTCCGATCCTCCCTTCCTTCCTTCCATCTGTCCTCCCTTCCTTCCTTCCTTCAATCTTTCGTTGCTCCCTTTCTTTCATCTTTCCTTACAGTCTTCTCTCCTCTTCCTTCCATCTGTCTTTCTTTCAATCTTTCCTTCCTTCCTTCCTTTCATCTTTCCTTACTGTCTTCTCTCCTCTTCTTTCCTTCCTTCGATCCTCCGTTCTTTCTTCCATCTGTCTTTCCTTCCTTCCTTACTTCCATCTGTCCTTCCTCCAATCTTTCCTTCTTTCCTTCCTTCCTTTCTTTCATCTTTCTTTACTGTCTTCTCTCCTCTTCCTTCCATCCTTCCATCTTTCCTCCCTTCCTCCGATCCTCCCTTTCTTCCTTCCATCCGGCCCACATAAAATCAATTTGGGCTTAATGTGGCCCTTGAATGAAGATGAGTTTGACACCTCTGTGCTAGGCGGAGTTTAAAATCCACTAGATGGCAGTAGTGGTGCAATATGTTTGGATGCAAGCTGCCGTTATAACCAATAGAAGAAGAACGGGGAGTCACCAAATAACACGGTCACTGTTCGAATCATAACACCAAGCTAGTTTTAGGGGTTTTCTCTGTTGTGTCTGTAAGTAGCTTCAAATAATGGATAAAAAACTGGAGACTGATAATCTGGAGATGCGTCTACAGGCGCTGGAGGGTCGCATATACGGAGAGAGAAGAAACAAAAGTGGAAAACAAGCAAAGGTTTGATCTGGATAATGTTTATTCTTTTAAAGAGCTAAGTTAGCTGCTAGCTGTTAGCCAGGCTCAGCTAATGAGTGCACGCCCTGTTGTTCATTTTATACACTTTAGCCTATTTATATTATGTTTTATTAACAATTATGACATCTATTTAGTCCTATTATTAAACATTACTGTGTGCCTGAGTCTCAGTATTCATTGTCTGCAGCTATTTGAGCTATTTGAGCTGAGCAGGGCTGCAGCTAATGATTGTTTTTGTTTTAATTATCAATTAAAAGGACAAATTCACAATGATTTTGGTCTTTCCCCCTTGTTTATGTGCTTAAACTGTGAGAAGTTCAACATTATGGATCAATTTCAATCATTAATATCTTTTTAAAAAGTATCTCCACACCCTAAAATCACCAGATTACTGATTATGTCATTACACACTATAACAATCATTCAGTATTTTGTTCTCAATTTTACTTTTATAGGATTTGAGAAAGTAAATTGAAAGAAATAATGATAGTTAAAAACTCACCCAAGAGCTCATTAAAGAAGAAAAACTCATCAATTCAACAGTAGATACACTACTACATTATATTATATTCCTTTATTTGTTGCTTTTATACTGTAAATTCCTTCCACTGTGGGATTAATAAAGGAATATCTTATCATATCTTACAATATATCAGTTTAATACCAGATAAAAAAGGTATTTTGTTGAATTTAAAGGTGCAGTGTGTTGAATTTAGTGGCATCTAGAGGAACAGTCTTGGCAGAAATTGAATATAATATTGTTAAGTATGTTTTAATTAGTGTATAATCACCTGGAAATAAGAATCATTGTGGGGGGGGGGGGAGGGGGGGGGGGGGTCAGTCAGGAGCCTAAAATTAACATTTAGTGTGTTTTTCTTTGCTGTAATCATTCCTCCTGTTCATACTGACCATTAGAAGATCCACTCAGTACTAATATTACTGTTGTGCTGTAAATGATGTCACTATTATTTGTTTTTTTATTATATATTTCTACTATTATTGTTATTGTTATTCATACTTATTTATTATTCTTCTTTCTTATTGATGCTCTTCTATTTTTACCGACTGTCCACTTGCTGCTGTAACACTGCAAAATTTCCCCCATTGTTAATCTTAATCCCTTCATAATGCACTTACAATGTAAAGTGATGGAGGACTAAATCCACAGTCCTCCTTCTGTGCAAAGAAAAAAAAGTGTTTATAAGTTGAATCTGAAGCTAATTTGATGCTTCAGTGTCCGAATGAGTCAAATCTTTTTGAATATATTTGCATTTGAGAAACTGGAGCCAGAATCTAAATAGTAATTGATTAATCGACTTAATTGTTGCAGCTATTTAATGACACTAAGAGGAGGCTGCTGTCCTGGAACAATTTGTAGATTTAATCATTTAAACGATGGACAAAAAAAAAAATCCATTGTCAACAAGCAGAGAGAGAAGCAGTGATTAAAAGTAAAAGCTCAAATGATGATGATCTGTTCCAAGCACATTGTAATAATGAACTGCAGTCAACGCTTTCAAGGATTTATTATAATAATTATCAATTAATCTTTATTTATAGGGAACATTTTCAAATCCATGTTATAAAAAAAAGAGCTCTTCAATAAAAGTATGATTTAAGACGATTTAATAACTTTTACTGATAATATTAAGTGTGCATATTTTTGTAGGAGACAGACCCTAAAAGAAAAAAGATGATGTCGTCCTTTTGAATCTCAGAGTTAAACATCCGAGCATCACATGATATAAAAAACACCAAACATACAAAAGAGGCATTGAACTACTCTTTTTTTTTTTTTTTTTCCTTTTTTTTTTCTTCAGTGGTGGAGAAAGTGCCACAGTGTTATTTAACCTTTGTGTCGTCCTCCCGGGTCAAATTGACCCCGTCTGTTTTGACTGTTCCTTCCTTCCTTCCTTCCTTCTTTCCTTTCCTTACTCCCTTCTGTCCTTCTTTCCTCCCTCCCTCCCTCCTTCCTTCCTTTCCTTCCTGCCTTCCTTCTGTCCTTCCCTCCTTCCTTCCCTTCCCTCCTTCCTTCCCTTCCTTCCCTCCTTCCTTCCTTTCCTTCCTCCCTTCCTCCCTTCCTTCTGTCCTTCTTTCCTCCCTCCCTCCCTCCCTCCCTCCCTCCTTCCTTCCTTCTTACCTTTTTTCCTTGCTTCCCTCACTCCCTCCCTCCATCCATCCCTCCTTCCTTCCTACCTTCAGTCCTTCTTTCCTCCCTCCCTCCCTCCTACCTTCCTTCCTTCCTCCCTCCCTCCTTTCCCTCCTTCCTTTCCCTCCTTCCTTTCCTTCCTTCCTCCTTTCCTTCCTACTTCCTACCTTCCTAACTTCCTTCCTTGACTCGAGGACAACAGGAGGGTTAAATAGTGTTTTACATTTATAATAGTCGTGTTATGAATTGAGTTTAAATTACAGGTTTAGACGTATTGTTTTGTTTCTCGCAGAGATCTAAAGTTTCGGTGCTGAGTCATGCCGAGAGCACTGGAGTCAAAACTGTCCAGTGTTTCAGTGTTTTTCCATTACGCAGCATGGAAAGGTTGAAGAGGTTGTTTACCTGCTGGAGGTTGTGACGTTTTAGTATCAGGCAGCTGTTTCTCCTCCTTGAAATATTACCAACAGATTCACTGATATAAGAAATAAAATAAAAAAATAGCTCAAATATCTCCAGATCTTGTTGTAGCTTTAGGTAACAGCTGCACTAATTCAGTTAATTTATTCTCAGATTCAGATTCTTCAAAATAAAAGTGATTTTGTCCCTTGCTTGCTTTTAATTTGAAGCAGGGAAAAAAACAGGACTTTCCTCCCTTCCTTCCTTTCCTTCCTCGCTTCCTTCTGTCCTTCTTTCCTTCCTCCCTCCCTCCTTCCTTCTTTCCTTCCTCCCTTCCTTCTGTCCTTCTTTCCTCCCTCCCTCCCTCCCTCCTTGCTTCCTTCCTTCCTACCTTCTTTAGTTGCTTCCCTCACTTCCTCCTCCCTCCCTCCTTCCTTTCTTCCTTCCTTCCTTCCTTCCTTCTTCCAGATCTTGTTGTAGCTTCAGGTAACAGCTGCACTAATTCAGTTATGAATATATTCTCAGACAAATTCTTCATAATAAATTAAGTTATTTTGTCACTTAAATGCTTTTAATTTGAAGCAGGAAAAAAACAGGAAATGTTGGGTTTTCATCACTTTTTGTCACTTTAATAGGAATCTGATGAAGACACTGTAAAATAAGGCTGATATTTCAATCAATCAGTCATGAATCTGCCATGAGGAAACACTCAGATGTAGGATAAAAATGTAAAGATAATGTAACATAAGGCAGATATGTCAGTGCAAACAGAAACACGGGAAAGAAACTATATTAACCCTCCTGTTGTCCCAGAGTCAAGGAAGGAAGGGGGAAAGAAGGAAGGAAGGAAGGAGGATGGAAAGGAGGGCGGGAGGAAGGAAGGAAAGGAGGGAGGTAGGGAGGAAGGAAAGAAAGGGGAAAGGAGGAAGGGAGGAAGGAAGGAGTGAAGGAAAGAAGGAGGGAGAGAAGGAAGGAAAGAAGGAGTGAGGGGGAAGGAAGGACAGAAGGAAGGAGGAATGGGTCAATTTGACCCGGGAGGACGATACGAGGGTTAAAAAGAGACGAGAAAACAACAGCTTTAGTGTGTGTGTGTGTGTGTGTGTGTGTGTGTGTGTGTGTGTGTGTGTGTGTGTGTGTGTGTGTGTGTGTGTGTGTGTGTGTGTGTGTGTGTGTGTGTGTGTGTGTGTGTGTGTGTGTGTGTCACGAGTTATTTGCAGTAAATCAGAGAGCGAGACCGCTGCGAGGCTGTGGTGGAAAAAACCCAAAAAGATGATCTTGGTGGTGTTGTAACTCAGATCATCCTGCTTGATCAGCCTCATCATGTGTCTTCAATCTCCTTTTTGAGCATAATTACCTCAGCAGTCCTCAGGGGGGCGACACACTGCAACTTCACACTTCATAAAATCAGCTCTAATGGCTCCTTTTTGTTTTTATGTGCTCTTTGTCCCGCAGTGTGCAGAGTCTTTGGTCAGGATCCAGGCGGGTCTGACCAACACGGCCAACAAGAGAGAACGAGTCAAGATCCTGCACAAGAAGAGTGAGTCACAGGACGATGATTAGTTAGTTCAGCTCTGACATACGACTTCACTTGATCATCAAAACCCAAATATGAAAAAAACCTGATATTAAATGGTAAAACTGCAGCAAAGTGGAGAAAAAAAAGGTCTAAAATTCAACAAAAAGGCCGTCCACACTTAATATAAGGCCTGATTCACTAAAGCTGTGTTCACACTGCAGGCGAATCTGATTCAAATCTGATTCCTTCTCAAATCAGATTTTTATTCCTGACTGTCCACACTGTTTTTAGCAAGCATCCAAATCGGATTTGGCTGACTGTGGCAACGTTGTCAGAGCGGAGGCGTCATCTAGCGTGTATTGTGTGATGTCATATAATTGCGACAGCAACAACAAACCCTCGAGCTTCGCTTGAACGGAGCCATCTCCCCAAAGATTAAGAATTTGGTTTGGTCCTCTGTCCATGGACTGATGTTTACGTCCTCCGTTGTCTCCGGAGATCACCTAGCAACAACAACTGGAATAAGTCCTCCAGTGATATCAGCTAGCAACAACAACTGGAATAAGTCCTCCAGTGATATCACCTAGCAACAACAACTGGAATAAGTCCTCCAGTGATATCACCTAGCAACAACAACTGGAATAAGTGCGGGTCTGATGTCACATAGAGAGACGTAGAGAGATGTCATGGACAGTCAAATCTGATATGAGTGTTTGGAGCTGTTCAGACTCAGACACATCTGTTTAAATGAGATTTGAAACTTCCTCCCAAAGGTGGTTTCAATCTAGATTTTGGCTTGCAGTCTGAATGCAGCCTAAATGTTTGCATGTGTAAAAACGAGAGTGTAAAGTTGACGTCGCCTGCATAAAAATGTGCAAGCTGATCTACTAACGCGGCGCACTGAGGCTTGCATCGTTTTAAAAATGGCGTAATGAATATGCAACATGGGGCGTTTTAACCCCAGTGTGCAAAATAGAGGGAGCTGTTTGCTTTATAGGAAGGATTCTGATTGGCTGTCAGTGTTTCTCTGAAAGTGATCATGTTTGAGTGACGAGTCATTGATTGTGTGTTTTTGATGCTTTGGTGCAGTTGAGGACCTGCTGAAGTACCTAGACCCTCAGTTCACCGACCACATCACCGTACCCGACACCATGAAGCTGGAGTTCATCCTCGCTGGTAAGAAACAGGAGCACTTTGGGTTAGATAAGATAAAGAAGAAATAACATCTATTAAACATCTATTAAATCAATAACTTGCACACATTCTTTTTTTGTGGACCCAGCATCAAATTTCTGCTTTTAATCCATTTTGAGAGAATATATTAGAGGATTATGGTAAAAATGTCTAAGTGGTGTAACCATAAAAACTTTGTACCAAATAATTCAACTTGCTTAAAAACAGTAAATAGTCAATAAAACAGCATATCAACTAGTTTGGCATGATCTTACATTATAACTTTTATATTAAATAAAGCTAATGGAATACTATTGTTCTAAATATTACATTTCATCTGGAGAATCATGGAGATCAGGAAACATTTACACTCATTATTAGTATAAGTCCACTTAAATACACTGTAGGTGATCAAATATTTAACATTTACCATTCTTTTGTGGTTACACCATTTGACATTTTCAGGAGCATTCAGTCTTACTTTTGATTAAAAAATGGTGCAAATGTCATAGTGCTGTGTGTGTGTGTGTGTGTGTGTGTGTGTGTGTGTGTGTGTGTGTGTGTGTGTGTGTGTGTGTGTGTGTGTGTGTGTGTGTGTGTGTGTGTGTGTGTGTGTGTGTGTGTGTGTGTGTGTAACAGAGGAGGACTTCCTGCTCTCCCAGGCTGCTTTGCTGGAGCAGGTCAGCACCATGCAGCCGCTGCTGGACAGCACATACATCAGAGGTGAGTTTCACCTGGTGGGAAAAAGAAACATCTGCTTTTTGATGTTTTCTTCTTTTCTTTTGTTTTTACCCCTTGACAATGAAGGAGGAAGGAGCTCATGTTCACTGTTTAATAGAAATGAATAGTCTGATTTTTAAAGTTACATCTATTAAATGTTTCTGGTTTCTGTTTCGGCTGTTCAATGACTTTCATCCTTTTTTTTTTATTTCTGTGATTTTCTTTTTCTTCACAGACGTACCCGAACATGCTACCAAGCTGCAGCGTCTGTCACAGATTCACATCAAAGAGCAGGTAACATCCTCTCTTTATCACTCTCCATCTGACCCCTTTATAAAAAAATCTCTCTTTCACATCAAGTTTTATGTCAACTCTCTCTCTCTCGTTCTCTCTCTCTCTGTGTCTCTCTCTCGTTCTCTCTCTCTCTCACTCTTTCTTTCTCTCTCTCTCTCTCTCTCTCTCTCTCTCTCTCTCTCTCTCTCTCTCTCTCTCTCTCTCTCTCTCTCTCTCTCTTTTTCTTTCTTTCTTTCTTTCTTTCTTTCTTCAGGACCAAACTGAGGTTCAGTCCCAGGAAGTAAAGAAGCTTTTTGAGGAATACAACAAAATGGTACTATTTATTTATTTCTGTGAATTAAAAATATCGTTAAAAATATTCACAAACACAAAAAGGATTCATGTAATTATGAACTTCTTGTACTGGATTTTTGGGGGGATTAAAGAGACGGAATAATAATATATAAGGATCAATGACATGATGTAACCCAGTGTCAATTGGTGGAACCAGTATTTTTTCTTAAGACAGGAGCATTTGGAATAAATATAATCCACATTTGCAACAAATTGTACATAATTTGTAGGTGGATAAAATATTTAATATTTATCATTCTTTTGTGGTTACACCATTTGACATTTTCAGGAGCATTCAGTCTTACTTTTGGTAAACAACGGTGTAAATGTCATTTCAAATGATATAAAATCAACAAAAATACTAAATGTACATTTTAACAAACCTGATGCTGCTTATAAAACTATTTGTTTAAGATGTTTTTGAATTGATCATCTTGCCAACTCTTATTTGTCACTGACCCATGTACATGTTTTGTTGGTTTTTATATAATTTGAAATGACATTTGCACCATTAAAAAAAAAATCAAAAATCAAAAACTCCAGTATACTAATAATGACTGTAAATGTTTCCTGATCTCCATGATTCTCCAGATGAAATGTAATATTTAGAACAATAGTATTCCATTAGCTTTATTTAATATAAAAGTTATAATGTAAGATCATGCCAAACTAGTTGATATGCTGTTTTATTGACTAGTTACTGTTTTTAAGCAAGTTGAATTGTTTGGTACAAAGTTTTTATGGTTACACCACTTAGACATTTTTACCATAATTTTCAAATTTGACTAAACCATCACAAAAAATGTCACTGACCCACATATTAACAAACATGATGCATGATATTTTTGAACTGCTCATCTTACCAACCCTTATTTGTCACTGACCCATTAACAAAGTAATTAGCAGCTAACTTGTTCTAACTGTAACTTTAACCTCTTATTTGCAGATGTTCCTCTTGTCCAAGCAGTTCACCCACTGGGACGAGACCCTGAGGAGCCTAGAGGAGGCCAAGGGCATCCGGCCTGTGGAGTAGTTCCTGTCAACACACACACACACACACACACACACACACTTCTGATGAGGAAGATGATGATGATGAAGAAGAAGACTGCACTGTGGCAGGAGCTTTAGATCAGACAAGTGTTTCTTATGTAGCTTGTTCACTGTATAAAAGTCAGTCATATCAAATCCCCCCCCCCCCCCCCCCGAAATAACTTAAAAATGCATCACCTGCATTTTAAATTGAATCAGTTTATTTATTAATTAACTCATTCCTTTTAATATTGTTGAATGTTTCTAGAAAATCTCTTTGCTGGCTGGTTGTTATCAGTGAAATAAATAACTCCCGGCTCTAAAAACTGTAATATTGTACCATTTATACAAACCCAAACTGGGATGTAAAGACCAGTGGAAATAACGTAGAGGAAGTCGCTCTTCATCAGCTGTCTTGGAGGAAGTCAACATGTGACTCAGACAGCTCCGAGATGCTGCTGCTGCTCTTTAATTTATTTTCAGACTGTAGAGCTCTTTTTTTTTTTCCATGCCCGTATATTGACTTTACGTATAATGCATTCCTTACAGCAAGCCAGTCACAAGACTTGTTATTCTGCCCTGTTATCTATTTACACACACACATACCTGTTTTTACTACCTCGTGGGGACCCTGACTGGGTTCCAGCCTTTCTAAAGGGTCTAGAAACGTAATTTTAACTCCTAAATTCATCATAATTCTGTTCGAACAAAAAAATTACTTGAAATATCAATAACTCTCACATAAATCTGAAACTTGAATTTTGCCCCCCTTGTTGGGACCAGGAGTCAGTCCCCACGGGAAGAATCGGTCCCCATGGGTTAGTAATATGTCAGGTTTCAGTCCCCACCAGGATAGAAAAACGCACACACACACACACACACACTCACCTCCTGACAAGATAGAGTTGCATAAACTTAAAATCTTAGCTTCATTATTATTCCCAGTTGTCATCGTGGTTTGAAAATGTGATACATGTCTCGTGTGTCATACAGGAAGACTGCAGTGTAAACAATAAATATTATTATTATAAATTGTTTTTCTTGGATTATTCCAGTGTGTGACGTCTATTTTTGTTCTGTATCTACAAATTATTGACCAATTTCCTTTTACATTTAAGAGCTGGAAAAACACTTACTACACTCTTTTTTTTATTTATTTAATTTCATATAATATATAAATAATTTTGTTTCATTTTTCACAATTTTGACCAGTGTTTATTGAAAAAGAAAAATCAAAAATCTGCATTCAAACATGTTGAATTCATCATTCATCTGATTTTAATCACCTCAGTTATTAATCAAGTCATGAATAACTCAAATAAATGTACACATAAGTCTCAATCACAATTAAAATCACAATGAACACTTAACAATTATCTCTTCACATTAAAAGGCGCACAAAATAAGCATTAAAGAAATGCTTAACAATGGTGCATGAAGTGTTTTAAAGTGTGCAGTGTTAATTGTAAACATTTAAATGAAAGTAAAGCTGAGGTAGAGACTGGGCAATGCAGATAAACTCAAATATCACAATATATTTGACCAAATAATAATGACCAAGTGGGTTAAAAGCAAATAATATAGAACAGCTGGTACAGTTTTGTAATTTCAGAAAATTAATGCAACCTTTAAAAGCAGGAAAAGAAGAGAGGGGCAAAATATTATATTTTTTTCTCTTGTTAAAGAGGATCTATCGCATCCTCTCAGACGTTTTTACTAACATGCAGCTTATTCCAAATGGCATACTCTGTCTCACAAGAACTATGTAATCATCACATTCTTGTTTATCCATTGTACTATTGCAATACGTAGACACATTCATATGTATTTATTTATCTTTGCAAAAATTCTACTAACATCCACATCAATGTTAACTGATTTATATTGTTTGATGTACTGTTGTTGTTTTGTGTGTCTTGTAAGGTTTCCTTCAGTGAAAGGCGCCTTTAAATAAAATATATTATTATTATTATCATTATACCTGGAAAAATCCACTTAAGTACAGTAGTAGCCTCTTCGTTACTTACTTTTCACATAGAGAACTGTGGGAAACTTTAGAAAAAGAGAAGTGTAGAGAAATGGGTGTAACTTAACGATAACTAACAGTTTTTAGACTTCTTCTATGTACTTCTTCTAAGTACTCTTAAAAACTCTTAAAACTGCTTCTACTTTACTTGGAAATTCTCTTAAAACTTCTCAAAATTTTTGACAGTTAGTTATACCCATTTCTCACCTACAACACACTCAAACCACAGCACTTCTCTAACAGAGTTTGTGATGTTTTTCTGACCATGAGTTATCAGAGATAAGAGACTTTTTAAAAAAACAGCAGGAAAGACTTCTGTTACCCCTTTTCCACCAAAGCAGTTCTAGTGCTGGTGCTGGTGCTGGTTCACAGTCGGTTCAACTGTGAACCAGTTGAGAACCAATTTGCCTTTCCACGGTTTGAGGTGGTTAGGGAGCCACGTCATTACGTCACCGTGTATGTCATTTACCTTGCTGCTTTCCCATAAAGACTTGCACCAACTTCAAAGCAACAATAATACAAAGAAGAAGAAGAAGAAGCAACAACAACGATGGCAGACTACGCGTTTGTATAGCTGTTGCTCCTGGCTTGCAGATACGAAACGTATTTGTAATGCTCGACAGGATTGAGATGGTTACGTTAGCCTTTGTTGTAAGCTAACGTTAGCCGGCAGAGCACAGCTAACTCACAATGCAAATGTGTCTGAATTTCACCATCAGTCAAATGTTCTAGGGATAATTCACTCCTTATCTATTCACCAATATGCGGTCTTGTTTGTTGTGGTTGGTCTCATTAACCCCTCCCCCCCCCCCGCTCATCTTTCTTTTAGTCCAGCAAAGAACTGGTGCCACTCTAGAACCAGTTTTTCTGGCCGGGAGTGACACTAACTGCTTTGGTGGAAAGGGTATGTTGTGAAGCTGGCGCCCCAAGTGACGAAAATATGAATACAATTATTTTCAGTCATTTGTGCATTGTTTGTGCAGCCAAAATAAACATTAGTGCATCCGTTTTTTAAGTTATTAAGTGTTATGTGATTGGCGTGTATTTGCTTGGTGAGGGGTATTAGTGTGGTATGAGACAAACACACACAGGTCAGGTTTATTAAAGCAGGTTTTGGTTCACTTCCTCTAAAGAAATAGTTTTTTCTCTTGTCACATTTGCACGACAAAGGTCCCTGGGTTTGTGTAATCGTTCTCTTGATATTCAGTTGAGAAACTAAAATAATGTTGGAAAGTCTCATCAGGTTTGGCATGTCAGTGTGGTATGGCAATCTCTCTGTTCAGGTCAAATCTAAACTTAACCGTCTGGCCCAGACAGCAATGGTGATAGGGAGGACTGAAAACTCCTCTCTGCAGTCCATATATGAAGAATTTGTCCTCAGACTGGCACAGAGAGCTTCTTATGATGCGGCCCACATCCTCAATCCAGAATACCAACTGTTACCATCTGGTAAACGTTACAGAACCCCCATATGCAAGTTCAACAGATATAAATATTCATTCATCCCTACTTCCATTAGATTAATAAATAAGACTTTGTAAACAGTGTGAGGTATGCATTGCTGTCATGTTGATGCTGCTATGATTGCTGTAATCCCCTGTGGGAATGTGCAATATGTGTACTTACTATATTTATGTATTTATTGAGTCAACAGGTAGCATTATATCATTTATTGTTGTGCAAATGTGCAACTTTACTTTCATTTTCTGTCTTTGTTCTTTTAACCATGGCGGCAGTGGTCTCAGCACTTAGAGCCCAAGACATATTTCCCTTCGGGGACAATAAAGTGTCTATCTATCTATCTATCTATCTATCTATCTAAATAAAAGCAAATAAATACAAAAAATGAATGTGATACAAAAAACAAACAACACTGTTTTTCAGCATTTAATTTTAGGCTCAGGTCAAAAATTTAAAATTAAAAAATCTACACAGGGTTGAATTTGATTTTGATCATTTCTTTTTTTTTCCGATCTGTGTGTTACAATTTTCACAGTGAGACCAGTCATCACCAGTCTCACATCAAAATGTTGGTCTACAGTGCAACACCTAGCCATCTCACTCTGGACCGGTGCAGACCAGCTGGCTGGAGTCTTCACCAAGATCTTTAACCAGTCACTGTCTCAATCTGCCGTCCCTTCCTGCCTGAAGTCCTTGCTCTGTCCCACCTGGAGCAGCAGGGGGGCGACGCACGGCTGCTCTTTGTGGACTTCAGCTCAGCGTTTAACACCATCCTCCCCAACAGACTGGTGAATAAGCTGTCAGACCTGGGAATGTCTCACTCCATCTGTCTCTGGATCAAGGACTTCCTGTCTGACTACTCCCAGAGGGATGAGAGTAGGCCCCCACATCTCCTCAGCGCTCAGCCTAAATACTGGATCACCTCAGGGCTCTGTGCTGAGCCCCCTACTCTACACCCTCTACACCCACGACTGCACCCCCGTCCACTCCAGAAACAGCATCATCAAGTTCGCTGATGATACTACTGTGGTGGGGCTCATCTCTGGGGGATGAGTCTGCATATCGGGACGAGGTGGAGCAGTTGTCAGTGTGGTGCACAGAAAACAATTCAATTTTGGTAGCTAAAAGGATTGCCCGCCCCACTCAAAGGTCAAACCCACGTCTACCTTTAATTTTATTGGTTGAGGACATATTTTGTGACATTATATAAGAAGATGCCATCCTCTGCCCGAACAGGCTTCCACTGTCTTTCTGAGCAGGTAAGACCTCTGATACTGTTAGTAAGTGTTTACTATACTGCAGGTAAAGCTTTGAAGACATTTCATGCCATGAATTATGACTGAATTTGATCATTGTTGGTTTTGCATGAGACACTTTTGGCAAACATGTGTGTGTGTGTGTGTGTAGTTTCAGGGTGCCAAGTAGCTTGACTTTACTGCAAACCATCTCCTGAACACATTAGTGGTAAGTAATAATTTTACCTGCTCACTCATTACTTTACATTTATTTCCTGTTTCTATTTGATCTACTTTCTGTCTCTCGTCATACAGTCTGATGACTGGACTCTAACATTAACACATTTGGGATGCCTTGATCATTTGAACTGATATAATTAACCAGGTTAATTGTTACATTTCATCTGTTCATCAGGTCACTTTTCCACTGCTGTAAAAATGAGGAGCCTGATCTTGGTCGCTGTGATCCTTCAGCTGACGGTCACAATAATAGAGATTAATGGGGTAAGTTGCTTTAATGTATTTATTTGTTCTACTCACATCACACTTTTTGTATTTTAAGGCTAAGGTAAGATAAGGTAACAGTAAGGTTTAGTCTTAAGATATGCATAATGCTTTATCTGAAAGGCAGAACAAAAATAGAGAAATCTTACATAATGTGCAGTCCTAAAACTAAATATGTGAAGATTATTTGAGTGAATCATACATTTATTTATATTCTATTCTACTTATGAAATGCCAAAACATCATATCAAGTTGCTTGTCCAAAGTGATATTTTTTCCTGTCTGGGTGACAGTCAAAACAGCTTCCATTTTTAATTATTTGACATTGATAAAAACAGCACAACCTCATAAAACCGAGGATACTATATTTCCCATGATGCAATGCAACAGTCTTTTCATCAAACCCTTCCTGTCTGGTAAATGTCTTCAACCAGAAAATTAAATGGACATAAAAAAGCCAAACATGAACAGAAATGTGTATTAATGTTACTCATTTTTCAAATCATTTTATTTGATTATATGGTTATTATGGAGCATCATTATTTACTTTCACCATTCAATATTATATTTGATATTGTGATGTTGTGTTGCGATGTTTAATTAATTTAAAGTTGGTAAAATGCATCTCTGATTTTTTTTACAGAAACAATTTGGAGACATAATTTCATTCAACAGGGCAGGACTCTACAAGCATTTTGCTATATATGTGGGAGAGGAATCTTTTGACGGTAAAAAAAGATGAAGAGGACATTTTTCACCACACTCGTAAATTCACTTATATTCTTTTATTAGAATACTTATATTTATTTCTTAATTAATTGTTTTGTTAATACATTGTCCATTATAATTCCCCAGAGCCAAAGATGATTTTATCTGACCAACAGTTCTCTAAAGATTTGTGTACTATCATCAAAAAAGAAAAGCATCAACTCACATTTGAGAAAAACGACTGAAACAATGATTAGTTATCAGTTAATCATTTCAGTACTATAGTAGAATATAGTGTACGTACCAACAACTGTGAACACCTGGCTACCTATGTGCGCTATGGACAGAAGATTACAAGACAGGTAAGTGGCTTCTTCAGCAGTATGCCATCAATATGTTTGCTATGCTCTGGTCTGCTCAGGACAGCACCCAGTTTATTTAATTACTTTTATATTCTCAGTCAAATCTTAAAGAATAAAGCTGGTGCTTCTATTATTGCCCACAAATCCCAATCCCAACACTTTATGAATTCTCTAGTTTGTCTGTAGCTTTCTATTTCAAGCCTGCTGATCTCCACTGTGTATCTAAATCAGGGGTGTCAAATATATTGGTCTGAGGGCCAGAACCGGCCTAAGAGGGGCTTTTCTGCTGCATCAGAGGTTTTTCCTCCTGGCCAGAATACAATTCTCTGAAAAAACAATGAACACACATTGTGATACACACGTATTTAAAAACGTCATATATTGAACATTGTGCAAAATGTTGTCAATCAGCAGCGTCTGTGCAAAATAATATTTAAAAAAACAACTCAGTCTCACAGGAAAACGTATCACACGTTGGTCCACAGTGCAAAACGTAGCCATCTTTGAATTTGGGGGAATCCTGAGTGACATCATGCGCTCCCGTAAGGAAACCCCTCCGCCCGCTGCCCCCTCCCACTCATACACCTTTTATTTTTTAAACATCAAAAAAAATAATAAACTTGACATCACCCGCAAAAAACGTGCACGCTTGCGTCTTTCAAATGTGTAAGATAATACGTGCTGTCCATTTAGTACGTTCACCTTATTGAGCATGCAATATGGGGCGTTTTAACTCCAGTGTGCAAAATACAGGGAGGAGAAAATGCAAAAATTGTTATTTAGCACACGCATTGTGATTTACCAAACCTGAAGGTATAATTTACGCTAACTGAGTCTATAAATAATAAGTTTGAACGGCAGGTATTAAGAGGTTGTTACTATGGAGATGAGGAGAAGGAGACACAATGGCAAAATACACACAGGACGGATTTTTTCCACCCGTGTTAATATTTTTGGAGTAGAATATCGCTTTGTCACTAATACTCTCCGATATTTAGTCTAGTGGAAGCAACAAACAATGTGAGGTGTTCTGTTCCTGTGACTGAGAAAAGATTTAACCTGCATATGATTTGTTTTGTCCTCAGGAAGGCACTGTGGGTTGTCTTTGCTGACCTCTCCTGAGAAATGCCCCGATTGGGACAAGAAGGTGGATGAGATCGAAGAAAATGCAAGAAAGGAGGAAGCATGTTGGAAAAGTTCCTGTCCAGACATGGGTGGCTAAGGAGTCCCAGACAAGCCTAACAGCTGTTCTGTTGTTGTACCCTCTCTTTAAGTGACAGGGTCTTACATGAAATAATAAAAACAACTGATCAAGAACTGACTGCCTGATGTTTACCCTGTTAATGTGAAAGATCATTTCTAGGAGACAAGGTTACTGTCAAATATATCCTATGTTAAAATTAAACTGAGTATTACCCTTCGTCCATCTGTGGGATTAGAAATCATTTATAGAACCTGATGCATTTATGCACTGAAGCAGTAATGATAACATTTTAGTTTCGGAGGGTTTTAGATTTTCACTAACACATGAAGACATTTACTGCAAACATTAAATAAACATAGACTACAGTGTGATGCCTGTTTCAATTATAATCCTTCGAATATTTTATTTTGATCAGATTTATGTTGATACTTATGAACATGATTAGTGACACCACAACAAATGCCTCAGTCTTAAGTTGTCGTCTCTTTATTAGTTAGCACTTCATATTTGACTTTGTGCTGTTTAAGGTGCTGATTGCTACGTGACGTAGAGACTTTCATTTGAGATGTTTTACAGAGTAGCTACTTCTTTCTGCTTAATGTTGCTAAGCTTGAATCCAAAATATCGCTTTATAACAGAGGTTAGGTTTCATTTGTTGTTGTTTGTTTTTTTGGCCACACGTTCAAAGTCTGCAATGTAAGGAGTAGAAAGTACAGATATTTGTGTTCAAATGTAGGGAGTAAAAGTAAAAAGTAGACTCAAGTAAAATATAGATACCTGAAAAATCTACGGAAGTAGCCTATAGAAGTACAGATATTTCATTACCTCCCACTTCATTACTTAGTTTTCTCACACAGAACTGTGGGAAAACTTTTGAAAAAGAGAAGTGTAGAGACCTATACTTCTCTATTTCAAAAGTTTCTCCACACCTCTCTTTACTAACATGCAACTCAGTATGACAGTTAATGTCACGTACAAAACGCTCCTATCACACACTCCCGATCTGCGTGCTGCAATTTTCACATTGGGACAGATCATAAGTCACTTTATCAAGACTGAATATTTTTTTCAATTCCCAATATCTGGTCAGTTTATCAAAGGAACACCTGTTTGTAAATCTCCTGCCACGTTTTCGGACTTGTGAAACGCCCGGTGAACCAGCCGGTCATCTCAGCTGTTAGCAGCCCAACTCCTGACATGATCCCAATCTCACATCAAAATGTATCACACCTATGTTGGTCTACAGTGCAACACATAGCCAGCTCATAATTTGGGCTCAAAAATTGTGAGATAGCTACATTTTGTCTGGCTTATTTTTTCTGTCTGCGAAAAAAAAAAAAAAAAAGGCTGCCATTCCTTTTATTTTCAGTGTAAAATGCAATATTTTAAGATAGTTTTGGCATTAAAATGTGTTTTTTTATTTTTAGCAAGAAATATGCATTTTATTTTGATAATATTTATATTATATTATTTATAATATATTTTTCAGGTGTCGCCACAAAATTCTAGAGATACAACGTTTTGTGGATTACGTTTGTGGTTAACGTTTTCTAAATATGTTTTCATTCAACATCATTTTTCTTTCCTACAATGCACTTGGTCACATGCGGCTGGTGTGTCTTCCTTAAACTCAGGTCCTCTACCAGTATCTTAGCTGTTTCTAGGACTGCACTCTTCTGGACAGAGACTTCAGATGTTGTACCTCCCAGTTTGTGGGTCACAGCTCCCAGTGCTTCAATTACCACTGGCACCACTGCTTGCCTTTACTCCCCACATCTTCTCTAAATCCTCTTTGAGCCCTTGGTATTCTTTGAGCGTTTCATGTTCTTTCTTCCTGATGTTGCTGTCGATGTTGTAGATCTTGGTGAGATGGATCAGTGAGTCCATGTCTTGCTCATTTCTGGCTTACAGCTTCATGCCATCCATGTAGAGGAGGTGGCTCCACTTTGGACCTGGTATCCGTAGCCACTCTTTGTGATGATGTGGCTGAGGGGGTTCAGGCCTATAAAGAACAGCAGGGGGGCTGTTGCATCATCTTGGTGTATGCCACACATAATGGTAACTTGTACAATTGGCTTTGAGTTAGCCCCATTGAGTTCTTGATGAAGGCTTTTCATGTCCTGTTAATGTTGATTCCAGTATCTATGTGTGTGGCATTTAATCATAAGCTTTTCTGTGGTCAATCCAGGTGGTGCATAGCTTGGTCTGCCTGGTCTTGTAGTCTTGGGTGACTGCTCTGTTGACCAGTTGGTGCTTGACTCCACTGGTATTACTACCAATTCCTCTCTGCGGCGGCGGAGCGAGGTCTTGAAATCCACCGGGAATTTTTTCACCAGCCTCGGTCCCGGTGTTATGTCCCAACTGGTTTCCAATTTAACTGGTTTCCTTACCGAACAGCTCCAGCTGTGTTGCGCTTCCGTCAGCAGATTCGTCACAAATTCACAAATATACATAATAGCATATTACTGGAGATTTTTACATTGCAGCTCACTTCCAGAAAAATATTCGCTGCAGTAGATGTGAACTGTGACTTGAAAATCGCATTCATTGGATGAGCCCTTTTCTCCTTTTCCCAGCAGGCCGTGCTCCATTCCACATTATAAGAACAAACAAAGAAAATAATATATTGCAGTTATAATTTTTAAATATACAACCATTGAAGTTGTAGAATAATGAAATAGGAGTTGATTTAAGTTGCAAAATTGGAAGTGATAAGAAAGAACTGAACCACAAGAGTCCAGAAATACAATTTGATTATTTACTTGAACAAGTGTTATGCAGCTGGCAGTATCCAGGTGGGTACCAAAGTGACATTTTGGTGAGAAAACTGCACCAGTGGAAGGTTATTACTGTCTATACTGGGAACATCCTTATGGTGAATATGTAAAATCATAGACACTGTTGATAAGAGTTGATACGTGCTGTTTCCTCAGTGTATTAAGTAGTATTAAAATGAGGTACAGCCATGACCCACATGGGCTGGACAAAGACTTCATAGTGTCCTGTGAATTGTTCTCATGTGTATATAAGGAGATGCCTTCTTCTGTCCCAGGAGGCTTCCACAGCTGCTCTGGAGAAGGTAAGACCTTTGACGTTATTCACTCTATGACTAACACATGTATATTTTGGGATGCCTTGATAATTTGACCTGATATAATTAACCTGGTTAATTGTTACATTTCATCTGTTCATCAAGTCACTTTTCCACTGCTGTAAAAATGAGGAGCCTGATCTTGGTCGCTGTGATCCTTCAGCTGACGGTCATAATAATAGAGATTAATGGGGTAAGTTGCTTTAATGTATATATTTATTCTACCCACATCACACTTTTTGAATGTTTTTATGGCTACTACAGTATGGTTTAGTTTTAAGATACTCACAATGTTGTCTGAAAGGCAGAAAAAACTGCCTAAATTAAAAATAAAATGCCAAAAATAATATCAAGCTACCTGTCTAAAGTGATATGTTTTCCTGTCTGAGCAACATTGAGACATTAAATGACATTGACAAAACAATAAAACCTCATATTTCATAAAGTGCATATAGGAAATGCAATCATTTTACTGACACTAGATAGATTTTTTCAAAGTGTGGTGTGGTTAAAAAAAAAAGAGACAAGAAATAATTTGATGTTGATTGATTAATTCAGTCTCTTTAAGATATGGGTTCCCTGTGCAGATGGTGCAAAGAAATGCAGGATGTGGATATTTTAAAAAATGTAGTTGTTATATTTCCATACTAAATCATTTACCATTATATTCATAAGTCATTGTGATTGATTTGTTGTGCTGTTTTGCAGTGAATGCAAAGTTGACAAACCACATCTCTGATTTCTTTCATTCACAGTTTGAGTTTGGAGATTTAATTGCCTTCCCAGGTAAATGCTGCGGATTGACCTACAACCACTTCGCTCTTTATGTGGGTGATGAAGAACTTACTGGTAAAAAACCGGGGCGAAACATATTTGAACGTACAGGTATGTCTATTTACACTGTAAATTGCATATTGAAGTATTTGGACAAGGGGTATCTGCATACCTTTTGTCCATATAATGAATCTTCTTTGTGCTCAGCAGATTTCAGGGTTATAGCTTTGTCCTTATGTTAACACACTGTTTCTCATTTTTTCCCTGTGCTCAAAAATGTGTTTTCCTTCTTGTTCCTACAGTTGAACGTTTGCATTTCACTGTAGAAAGATGCATGTGCAAAGTCGGACAGTAGAAGGCTGTTTTCACAATATTCTGCTGATTGTTGAAAGTTTCACACTGAAGTATGCGTTAATTGCTGTAATCATTCCTCCTGTTCATACTGACCATTAGAAGATCCCTTTAGGATGCACTAACAATGTAAGTGAAGGAGGACTAAATCCACAGTCCTCCTTCTGTGCACATATGTATTTAAAAGTTTATCTGAAGTAAATATGAATGCATTTTTGCACAAAATGACTGTGTGGACACACTGTGGATTCTGTCCTTCATCATTTCCATTGAAAGCACATTTGAAGGAGATCTGACTGTTCATATGGACACCTGACTGCTGGTTTAAAACACACTTCAACAATTGTGAACCTATCCTTTAAGTTGTTATCCTGTAAAAATGAATAGAATGAAATGAATGAATCTGACAGAAATAAGAGGGTATTGACACTTCTTAAACCCTTTCTTGCTTTACTTTGAAGAAGGTTCGAGAGTAGATACTTTTTGGATGCTGGGGCATTCACAGATATTTTCACAGGCTTATAATATAGGACAAAGATAAAGTGGAAGATTTCTTGTTTAATATTCATGAGGCATTTCTAAAAGTTGATTCTCACAATCATTGCAGGTCCAGTAATCAGATACAGGAGCCTCTCCGACTGTGTTTTTCGAACACTCGACACGACAAAGGAGCATCACCTCTTCAACTACCTTGACTGCCATCCAGATTTCACACCAGGAACTCCAGAGGAAATGGCTGAACGGATTCTAGAAAGGCATAAAAAGTGTGGAACCTATAAGCCTCGAAAGAACAACTGTGAACATCTTGTTACCTATGTGCGCTATGGAGTGTCAATTTCACTCCAGGTAAGCTCAATCAATGTAGACCCATTATTTTTCCTACTGCTGGTTCTTTCATCACATGTGTAGGGGAAATAAGCATGAAGAAACAAAGTTATGCTACATACAATTTTCTCTAATTTATAATTTGTTTGTGAAATATTTGAAAGTTTTCAATATTGTACTTTCCACTCCACTACATTTATTTGACAGACTTTTGAGATGAAGATTTGACACAATGGAAAATATAACAAAGATGAAACCAGTGAGTGTCTTACAAAAAGCAGTGTGTAGTCTGGCTCACATTTCAGAAGTTTATGAGTTGTTAACAGCTCCACCAAATAGTGATTTTTTTCCTCAAAATTTCTCACATGGTTTCATTTAAAAAAAAATGTTCAAATGATCCAATATTTCAGAAAAAAAATCAAAGATTAGAGAAAAAGTCCAAAAACTGAAAAATCAGAACTTAATAATGTCTTGTAATGTCTTAACATAGCTGGCCACAGTAGTTTTTGGAAAGCAATACTAAAATTGCAGTAAATGTGCATTAGTGGATGAAGTTCATTGTTGCCTTTAATATTTTTAAATTTAATTATTTACTTATTTATTATATTTTTGTTGTAGAGTAAAAGAGGACTTCACTATATTCAATATTCATATAATTCAGAATTAAAGTGCTGAAATGAGCAGTTATCGTAGCTCAATAAACTAGACTAGCCTAAGACCAAGAAGTCAGTTGCAACAATCAATATAAGAGAGGACTAAGATGTTAACAAACCGTTTTAATGTATTTCATTGACGTTAAGTGTTGTGTAATAGTAATTATCTAATTGTTTGTTTTTTTCTTCACAGCTTGGCAAGGACAGTGAAAAACACTGCAAAAATTCACCCGACCTCAATACTGATGAAATAAAGAAGGTATTGGAAGAAATGAAAGACGAAGAGTATGTATGCTCTGAATGCTACGCAGACCGTGGCAGGGGTCCTGGCTGAAAAGCATCCTTACAGTCAGCTGACTCACTCTCTTCTGATATTTCCTGTCATGACATGAGGTCTTACATGAAATAAAAAACTGGAATAATGTTCAGTACTTTGTTGTCTCTGTTATTTTTAATTACTATACTAGAAAAGTCCTCTCACCAGTCACCAGTGGGTTAAGGCCATAGACAGAGCCGGTTCAGACCTCCATGGGGCCCTAGGCAAAATTCTGCTACGGGGCCCTCTTAACTGAACAGTCGCACCTGACACCCAGTGCTTCCACTCATCCCCCCTTTAAACATATTGCACTAGTGTCGCCACCTGTTAGTCTAATTCAAATCTGACCAAATCAAATCGAACTAAATGTGTAACAAATTACTCAGCATTAAAAGTGTCCCTTTCTGCACTTTCTGGATGGCTGTACTGGACTTGTGCTGCTGCTTGTACTTGCTCTGTGCTGGTTGAAGGTGGCTCATCTGTGCCTGTCTTATCTGGTTCTGTCCCTCCACTGGCTGACTGACTGGACTCTGTGCTGCTTGTTAGGAACTTAAGCATAGCACCTGTAAAATATAGATCAGGCTACTATTAATTCAGTTCCATCAAATTGACTGCACTTGTTTTACCTTCATACACTTACATTTAGATTATTATTTAGCCTTTTTAGCACCATTGTCAATATTTCACAAGTTTTATTTATTCACTAATATATCTGTATCTATATGTGCACGTGGGCTCTCCAAGCAAACAAAATTCAATCTGAGTAAATATTTATCCATGACTTTCCATTTTGTATAAGTGCAGTTGTAACTACACTCAGAGAGATTGATATAACACATTACAGAAGCTAGCAAGACCCACACGGAGACCGTCCGCTGTTCACCAAGGGCTCACCGCCCTGTTATGTGGGTCAAACACGGACTAGCCCCGTCCCTCCCACTCTCCCACCCGGAGAGGAGAGTTACCTGACTGCTGTTCCCGCTGTTCATTTTCATGCACTTTCTTTTTTCTCTTTTCACTCCCCGAGGGATAACTCCGATTCATCTTGCCGTTGATGTGAATCACATGCATGCACTGGCATTCTGACGTGCGCGAGCAGCGCGACGGACGGTCACGTCGTCAGGTTTTTTTTTTTGTTTTTGTTGTTTCCCACGGGGCCTCTATGAGTTTGCGGGGCCCTACGCAACGTGCGTAGTGTGCGTATTGGGTGAACCGGTACTGGCCATAGACATAATGTTTATAGATAACTTTAGGCAATATTCACAAGTATCCCACCAAAATATGTTCTGCTTTGTGTTCCTTACGTTGGACTATTTGACTCTGCACAGATCCGTCGTGTTGAAGAGAGAGCAGAGTCGAAAGGCAAAGCTCTCGATTGACCAGTCGATCTTGGTTCCTACCCTCACCTATGGTCATGAGCTTTGGGTAGTGACCGAAAGAACAAGATTGCGGGTACAAGCGGCCGAAATGAGCTTCCTCCGTAGGGTGGCTGGGCTCTCCCTTAGAGATAGGGTGAGAAACTCGGTCATCCGTAGGGAGCCAGGAGTAGAGCCGCTGCTCCTCCGCGTTGAGAGAAGCCAGATGAGGTGGCTCGGGCATCTAGTCAGGATGCCTCCCTGGTGAGGTGTTCAGGGCACGTCCCACCGGTAGGAAACCCCGAGGAAGACCCAGGACAGAGAGACCATGTCTCTCTGCTGGCCTGGGAACACCTCGGGATCCCCTGGGAAGAGACGAAGTGGCTGGGAAGAGGGAAGTCTGAGTCTTAGGCTGCTGCCCCCGCGACCCGACCCCCGATAAAGTGGAAGAAGACGGTACTCAACTCAAATTTCATGATCTATGTATATGCAAAGGCTTCAAGTTTCTATTTCACACTTGTAAGCTGCATATTGGACTATGATTGGCTCCAAATTTGTTGTGGTGTCACTAATCATGCTCATAAGTATCAACATAAAAATTAAATATCTGAAGGATTACAATTGAAACAGGCATCACAATGTAGTCTATGTTTATTTAATGTTTGCAGTCATACGCGTAGATTACGGGGGGGACAGGTGCAAGGGCGTCAGTTTGGTTTTAGAAGTGGTGGGGACAAAAAACGTAACCCCCCCCCCCCCCCTCCTTTCCGTTTTTGTTGTTTTAAAAAAAAAAAACTTGTTATATCCACAATGAGTCTTGAATTACTGCAGCGGTTCCAAAACTGTTGCCCCACGACCACCCACCATCCGACACAAAAGTAACGCATTCTATTGATGTAGCTATTCCAGCGTCATGTTTAATAAGCTGCCCTTTTTTTGATGAACACCTACACAGTTTATAAGTGATATCCTTTAATTTCATGTTTCCATATCGTTATGATCCGATTCGAAATTATGTATTTATTCATGAATTAATTACAAAAGATTTAAAAAGTTAATTTTAACACCTGTCCGCCATAGCCCTTTTCATCTCGCGTACGTACCCCCTAGAAGCAGCTCGCGTACCACCGGGAGTACGCGTAGGCCTACCACAGTTTGGGAATCCCTGCTCTACAGTGTATTGTCAGGTGTTGAAAATTGTATTCGAACAATAAAAGTTGAAAACCACAGATTGTGTTTTGGCTTGTTTTGCAAAACAGCGTTGGAAACACCAGTGTATTGGCTCGGGATATGTAATACTAATACACATAGGACAAAGAACAGTGTTGGCAATTTAACACTTCTCTTGACATCAACAAAGTTTACCAGACAAACAATGCCAGACTGTAAAGGGGGTACGAAATGAAACGAGGTACTGAGCATCAGCCTTCTGAGAGCCAGGGCTGCTGGCAGCTTATGTTATACTGCATTAAAAAAAACAGAAGAAAAAAGCACCCAGACGAGAATTGCATCTGTCAAATCCTGACCACCAGTAAACACTTGCGAAGGATCAATGTAGACTTCACTCGTTACATCATAAGCAAATTGCCCGCAAATAAAATCCTACAGTTTAGGATAATCACATAGGTTATGCGAGAACATATTGATAGGCCTACCAGGCTTCAAGTCTAACGTCACATATCTCAATCAGACAAAACAACTATAACCACATTGGTATAGCAATCCCACTGTGTGTAGCTTGTTAGCTGACCACCAGCCAGAATCAGATCACAATCGTAGCTTAGGACCATGGGTTACCTTTGGCCAGGTCATCACGAGCAAACAAAACCAGCAGCAAAATTACGTAAACCAATTTCTTACCTTATGTGGCAGTCCACATGCAGGCTAGATGATGTATCCATATCGTTATCCAGGGTCACAAGCATGCTTTTTACAGGAAGCAAAAGGACCGGCTATTTTCTGAATAAAAATGTCAATTTTGTCTGTTTGTCTTGAAAATGATTTAGGCCACTTCTCCATTATAACGCCGTGTGGTCAGCTAACAAGCTACACACAGTGGGATTGCTATACCAATGTGGTTATAGTTGTTTTGTCTGATTGAGATATGTGACGTTAGACTTGAAGCCTGGTAGGCCTATCAATATGTTCTCGCATAACCTATGTGATTATCCTAAACTGTAGGATTTTATTTGCGGGCAATTTGCTTATGATGTAACGAGTGAAGTCTACATTGGTCCTTCGCAAGTGTTTACTGGTGGTCAGGATTTGACAGATGCAATTCTCGTCTGGGTGCTTTTTTCTTCTGTTTTTTTTAATGCAGTATAACATAAGCTGCCAGCAGCCCTGGCTCTCAGAAGGCTGATGCTCAGTACCTCGTTTCATTTCGTACCCCCTTTACAGTCTGGCATTGTTTGTCTGGTAAACTTTGTTGATGTCAAGAGAAGTGTTAAATTGCCAACACTGTTCTTTGTCCTATGTGTATTAGTATTACATATCCCGAGCCAATACACTGGTGTTTCCAACGCCGTTTTGCAAAACAAGCCAAAACACAATCTGTGGTTTTCAACTTTTATTGTTCGAATACAATTTTCAACACCTGACAATACACTGTAGAGCAGGGATTCCCAAACTGTGGTAGGCCTACGCGTACTCCCGGTGGTATGCGAGCTGCTTCTAGGGGGTACGTACGCGAGATGAAAAGGGCTATGGCGGACAGGTGTTAAAATTAACTTTTTAAATCTTTTGTAATTAATTCATGAATAAATACATAATTTCGATTCGGATCATAACGATATGGAAACATGAAATTAAAGGATATCACTTATAAACTGTGTAGGTGTTCATCAAAAAAAGGGCAGCTTATTAAACATGACGCTGGAATAGCTACATCAATAGAATGCGTTACTTTTGTGTCGGATGGTGGGTGGTCGTGGGGCAACAGTTTTGGAACCGCTGCACTAATTCAAGACTCATTGTGGATATAACAAGTTTTTTTTTTTAAAACAACAAAAACGGAAAGGGGGGGGGGGGGCGTTACGTTTTTTGTCCCCACCACTTCTAAAACCAAACTGACGCCCTTGTTTGCAGTAAATGTCTTCATGCGTTAGTGAAAATCTAAAACCCTCCGAAACTAAAATGTAATCATTACTGCTTCAGTGCATAAATGCATCAGGTTCTATAAATGATCATTTCTAATCCCACAGATGGACGAAGGGTAATACTCAGTTTAATTTTAACATTAGGATATATTTGACAGTAACCTTGTCTCCTAGAAACGATCTTTCACATTAACAGAGAAAACATCAGGCAGTCAGTTCTTGATCAGTTGTTTTTATTATTTCATGTAAGACCCTGTCACTTAAAGAGAGGGAACAACAACAGAGCAGCTGTTAGGTTTGTCTGGGACTCCTTAGCCAGCCAGGTCGTCAAAGGATCTTCTCCAACATGCTTCCTCCTTTTTTGCATTTTCTTCGATCTCCTCCACTGCCCTCTTGTATTCGGTGCATTCTTCAGGTGACCGCTTGCCACGTTTGCCGGCTAATGCGCAAATCGGAAACACCCAAGTGCGACCCTGAGGACAAAACAAATGATATGCCAGTCAAATCTTGCATTGAAAACTTCACATTGTTTGTTGCTTCCACTAGACTAAATAAGGTCACATGAAGCCCCTGTTAATTTTTGTCTCCATTATCATTATCAATAATTTGAAAAAAACTGTAATTATCATCATAATACTAGTCTTATAATTTGCAGTGTTTGTTATAATCTGCTAAACTAGATGGGTAAATGTTTTCAGTACAATTTAAAGGTAATTGGTTGAAGATTTGATGTGATGTTAATTATAATAGCATTTCATGTGTTGGAGTGTGCATGTATGCATGAATTAGAAATAACTGTGAGTTACATCTTCAGGAATTTCAATTAATCTCCAAACACTAATGGTCAGGTCCTGTCTTGTAGCACGTAGCCAGAAATACACACAGCTGTTATAATCATTATTAACGTGTCTGTTTACATCAAGTTTACTCTTGTAGTAAAGTTAATATTGCATAAACTGTAAATATCAGTACTGATTATCTCTGATGGGTTACAGGGTAAGAAAGTTGGATTCAACACAATGGAATTGAGTGAAGTCTTAAATTGGAGTCTAGCCTCCTCACAGACTTAATGTGATGACAGTGAACACGTCACTATATGTATGACAAAAGTTCACAAGGTTCAGTTCACAAATGCAGAAGGTGCTTCTTTATGTTCAGCCTGATTCAACTCCACATTCACCTTCCTGCTGCCTGAACGTCTCACCAGTCAACAGATGAACAGCCTGAGATGTCTCAAGAAAAATTAGTTCAATTTCATTATTATTATGTTTTTTTTAATATTATTTTGCACAGAAGCTGCTGATCGACAACATTGTTCAATATATGACAAAATACAATATGAATTGTATATTGGTCAGGAAGCAGCAGAGACATCGGATTTACTTTTCTGCAATTTTCATAAAATTGTAAATGTATCTAGTGGACCAAATTGGATCCCTTCTCAGGCCGGTTTTGGCCCTTGGGCCATATATTTGACACCCCTAATGTAGATACTCAGTGGAGATCAGCAGGCTTTAAACAGAAAGCTACAAACAAGGTAGAGAATTCATAAAGTGTTGGGATTGGGATTTGTGGATAATAATAAAAGCACCAGCTTTATCCTTTAAGATTGGACTGAGAATATAAAAGTAATTAAATAAACTGGGTGCTGTCCTGAGCAGACCAGAGCATAGCAAACATATTGATGGCATACTGCTGAAGAAGCCACTTACCTGTTTCATAAGCTTAAGTCCATATCGCACATAGGTAGCCAGGTGTCCACAGTTGTTTTTAAGTAGATTATATTTTCCACATCCCTCCTCTGTCATCATTTCCTCGATGTGGTTTTTTAATATCTTCATCAGGTAATTTGTTTATTGTATTACCCTTGTACGTTTTGCCATCTAAGTGATTACTCAGACGTTGTTCTTCTTCTGGATTCAGCTTACCGAATATACAGCCACTGACCTTAGGATTCAACCCATTGCCTTCAGTGACTGAGAAACACAGGGAGGGAAGAAAGGGTTTCAGTTTTCAATTAAGAAAAAATGATAAATATTCTAATAAAAGAAAATAAGTGAACTTACCAGTGTGGTGAAAAATGTCCTGGTCTTGTTGTTTGCCCTCAAAAGGTTCATTTCCCACATAAACAGCATAATGTTTGTAGAGAGGTATTCCACCGCAACCGCAATACCTCGGGAATGCAATTATGTCTCCAAATTGGTACTGTAAAAAAATCAGAGTTTTACCAACTTTACATTAATTGTAAAACAGCACAACATGAAATATAACATTGAATGATGAAAGTAATAAAATGTTCAGATACTACATAATAACCATATAATCAAATATAAAATACTTGCAAAATCCCCTGAGTTACATTAATACACATTTCAGTTCATGTTTGGCTTTTTTATGTCCATTTAATTTTCTGGTTGAAGACATTTACCAGACAGGAAGGGTTTGATGAAAAGACTGTTGCATTGCATCATGGGAAATATAGTATACTCGGTTTAATGAGGTTTTGCTGTTTTAATCAATGTCATATAATTAAAAATGGAAGCTGTTTTGACTGTTACCCAGACAGGAAAAGATATCACTTTGGACAAGCAACTTGATATGATGTTTTGGCATTTCATGAGTAGAATAGAATAGAAATAAATGATAAATATGATTCACTCTTAAATAATCATCACACCTTTAGTTTTTTCTGCCTTTCAGATAAAGCATTATGTATATCTTTAAACTAAACCTTACTGTAGTAGCCTTTAAATACAAAAAGTGTGATGTTGGTAGAATAAATGAATAAATAAAAGCAACTTACCCCATTAATCTCTATTATTATGACCGTCAGCTGAAGGATCACAGCGACCAAGATCAGGCTCCTCATTTTTACAGCAGTGGAAAAGTGACTTGATGAACAGATGAAATGTAACAATTAACCGTGTTAATTATATCAGGTCAAATTATCAAGGCATCCCAAAATATACATTTGTTAGTCATAGAGTGAATAACGTCAAAGGTCTTACCTTCTCCAGAGCAGCTGTGGAAGCCTCCTGGGACAGAGGAAGGCATCTCCTTATATACACATGAGAACAATTCACAGGACACTATGAAGTCTTTGTCCAGCCCATGTGGGTCATGGCTGTACCTCATTTTAATACTACTTAATACACTGAGGAAATAGCACGTATCAACTCTTATCAACTCTTAAGCAACAGTGTCTCTGTTTGCTTAGTCATACAGCCAAAGACACACTGATGATTTTACATATTCACCATAAGGATGTTCCCAGTATAGACAGTAATAACCTTCCACTGGTGCAGTTTTCTCACCAAAATGTTAAAAATTGGTACCCACCTGGATACTGCCAGCTGCATAACGCTTGTTCAAATAAATAATCAAATTGCATTTAGAAAATTCTTTATGATTAGGCTCATGGCCCAATATATGACCATAGCCCAGAGAGGAATTGGTAGTAATACCAGGGGAGTCAAGCACCAACTACCCAGAGAGGAAAAGGCGGGGTGGCTATCGGGAGAGACAATTCCCGGTAGGCCGGCAACGTCATGAATACTCCGCAGACCGATTGTCACAAACGAGTGTGTGGCCCTCCCTCGACTGTTATGAGCCGGTCAATATTCAGTCATGCATTGTACGCGGGTAAAGCGTTACTCCAGTGACACCGATGCTGTGAGATACTGAGAAAACGACACATCTTACATATGAGATGTCTATAATCCATGATGTATTTCTGGACTCTTGTGGTTCAGTTCTGTCTTATCACTTCCAAGTTTGCAACTTAAATTAACTCCTATTGAGTATTCTACAACTTGACGTGAACGCAGTCCTATAGAAAAAAATAAGCCAGACAAAATGTAGCTATCTCACAATTGTTGAGCCCAAATTATGAGCTGGCTATGTGTTGCACTGTAGACCAACATAGGTGTGATACATTTTGATGTGAGATTGGGATCATGTCAGGAGTTGGGCTGCTAACAGCTGAGATGACCGGCTGGTTCACCGGGCGTTTCACAAGTCCGAAAACGTGGCAGGAGATTTACAAACAGGTGTTCCTCTGATAAACTGACCAGATGTTGGGAATTGAAAAAAATATTCAATCTTGATAAAGTGATTTATAATCTGTCACAATGTGAAAATTGCAACACACAGATCGGGAGTGTGTGATAGGAGCGTTTTGTACGTGACATTAACTGTCATACTGAGTTGCATGTTAGTAAAGAGAGGTGTGGAGAAACTTTTGAAATAGAGAAGTATAGGTCTCTACACTTCTCTTTTTCAAAAGTTTTCCCACAGTTCTGTGTGAGAAAACTAAGTAACGAAGTGGGAGGTAATGAAATATCTGTACTTCTATACTTCCGTAGATTTTTCAGGTATCTATATTTTACTTTAGTCTACTTTTTACTTTTACTCCCTACATTTGAACACAAAAATCTGTACTTTCTACTCCTTACATTGCAGACGCTGAACGTGTGGCCAAAAAAACAAACAACAACAAATAAAACCTAACCTCTGTTATAAAGCGATATTTTGGATTCAAGCTTAGCAACATTAAGCAGAAAGAAGTAGCTACTCTGTAAAACATCTCAAATGAAAGTCTCTACGTCACGTAGCAATCAGCACCTTAAACAGCACAAAGTCAAATATGAAGTGCTAACTAATAAAGAGACGACAACTTAAGACTGAGGCATTTGTTGTGGTGTCACTAATCATGTTCATAAGTATCAACATAAATCTGATCAAAATAAAATATTCGAAGGATTATAATTGAAACAGGCATCACACTGTAGTCTATGTTTATTTAATGTTTGCAGTAAATGTCTTCATGTGTTAGTGAAAATCTAAAACCCTCCGAAACTAAAATGTTATCATTACTGCTTCAGTGCATAAATGCATCAGGTTCTATAAATGATTTCTAATCCCACAGATGGACGAAGGGTAATACTCAGTTTAATTTTAACACAGGATATATTTGACAGTAACCTTGTCTCCTAGAAATGATCTTTCACATTAACAGGGAAAACATCAGGCAGTCAGTTCTTGATCAGTTGTTTTTATTCGGGGCATTTCTCAGGAGAGGTCATGAAGCAGCAAAGACAACCCAGAGTGCCTTCCTGAGGACAAAACAAATCATATGCAGGTTAAATCTTTTCTCAGTCACAGGAACAGAACACCTCACATTGTTTGTTGCTTCCACTAGACTAAATATCGGAGAGTATTAGTGACAAAGCGATATTCTACTCCAAAAATATTAACACGGGTGGAAAAAATCCGTCCTGTGTGTATTTTGCCATTGTGTCTCCTTCTCCTCATCTCCATAGTAACAACCTCTTAATATGCCGTTCAAACTTATTATTTATAGACTCAGTTAGCGTAAATAATACCTTCAGGTTTGGTAAATCACCGTGTTAATTATATCAGTTCAAATGATCAAGGCATCCCAAATGTGTTAATGTTAGAGTCCAGTCATCAGACTGTATGATGAGAGACAGAAAGTAGATCAAATAGAAACAGGAAATAAAAATGTAAAGTAATGAGTGAGCAGGTAAAATCATTACTTACCACTAATGTGTTCAGGAGATGGTTTGCAGTAAAGTCAAGCTACTTGGCACCCTGAAACTACACACACACACACACACACACAAGTTTGCCAAAAGTGTCTCATGCAAAACCAACAATGATCAAATTCAGTCATAATTCATGGCATGAAATGTCTTCAAAGCTTTACCTGCAGTATAGTAAACCCATACTAACAGTATCAGAGGTCTTACCTGCTCAGAAAGACAGTGGAAGCCTGTTCGGGCAGAGGATGGCATCTTCTTATATAATGTCACAAAATATGTCCTCAACCAATAAAATTAAAGGTAGACGTGGGTTTGACCTTTGAGTGGGGCGGGCAATCCTTTTAGCTACCAAAATTGAATTGGGTGCATTCAGTGCCATGTTGTTTTCTGTGCACCACACTGACAACTGCTCCACCTCGTCCCGATATGCAGACTCATATCCCCCAGAGATGAGCCCCACCACAGTAGTATCATCAGCGAACTTGATGATGCTGTTTCTGGAGTGGACGGGGGTGCAGTCGTGGGTGTAGAGGGTGTAGAGTAGGGGGCTCAGCACAGAGCCCTGAGGTGATCCAGTATTTAGGCTGAGCGTTGAGGAGATGTGGGGGCCTACTCTCACCCTCTGGGAGTAGTCAGACAGGAAGTCCTTGATCCAGAGACAGATGGAGTGAGACATTCCCAGGTCTGACAGCTTATTCACCAGTCTGTTGGGGAGGATGGTGTTAAACGCTGAGCTGAAGTCCACAAAGAGCAGCCGTGCGTCGCCCCCTTGCTGCTCCAGGTGGGACAGAGCAAGGACTTCAGGCAGGAAGGGACGGCAGATTGAGACAGTGACTGGTTAAAGATCTTGGTGAAGACTCCAGCCAGCTGGTCTGCACCGGTCCAGAGTGAGATGGCTAGGTGTTGCACTGTAGACCAACATTTTGATGTGAGACTGGTGATGACTGGTCTCACTGTGAAAATTGTAACACACAGATCGGAAAAAAAAGAAATGATCAAAATCAAATTCAACCCTGTGTAGATTTTTTAACTTTAAATTTTTGACCTGAGCCTAAAATTAAATGCTGAAAAACAGTGTTGTTTGTTTTTTGTATCACATTCATTTTTTGTATTTATTTGCTTTTATTTAGATAGATAGATAGATAGATAGATAGATAGATAGACACTTTATTGTCCCCGAAGGGAAATATGTCTTGGGCTCTAAGTGCTGAGACCACTGCCGCCATGGTTAAAAGAACAAAGACAGAAAATAAAAGTAAAGTTGCACATTTGCACAACAATAAATGATATAATGCTACCTGTTGACTCAATAAATACATAAATATAGTAAGTACACATATTGCACATTCCCACAGGGGATTACAGCAATCATAGCAGCATCAACATGACAGCAATGCATACCTCACACTGTTTACAAAGTCTTATTTATTAATCTAATGGAAGTAGGGATGAATGAATATTTATATCTGTTGAACTTGCATATGGGGGTTCTGTAACGTTTACCAGATGGTAACAGTTGGTATTCTGGATTGAGGATGTGGGCCGCATCATAAGAAGCTCTCTGTGCCAGTCTGAGGACAAATTCTTCATATATGGACTGCAGAGAGGAGTTTTCTGTCCTCCCTATCACTTCCGTTGCTGTCTGGGCCAGACGGTTAAGTTTAGATTTGACCTGAACAGAGAGATTACCATACCACACTGACATGCCAAACCTGATGAGCAGGGCCGGCCCAAGCCTCCATGGGGCCCTAAGCAAAATTTGATTTTGGGGCCCTCTATTACTGCCAATAATAATGATTATTGATCATTCACACACCTACTATAAATGTATTCTACTTATTCTACTCCGTCATTACGAATACACTTGTAAAACTAAATGTGAAAACTTTTTGTTGTAGTTAGATTGTAATCAACAGTGATTAATGCCATGATTTGCAAACTTACAGAAAAATCTTTCAATTAATATTTGGCTAAGTCAGCAACTCCCCCTACTGGCCACACAGACAATCAATACATAAAACCTCAAAGAGCAGCCCGGCATGTTTTACCCATCTATGGTTTTTAATCTGAAATGGTAGCAAATTCAGCTACAAGAGCAGCCTGGGGTTGATTAACACTTAATATTCAAAGAGATATAGTACTAAGTGGGATACTGAATGTCATCTAGGTCAATTAAAAGTAACAAAATAAACTAATCATTTACTGTAAACACAATCTGCTTTATTATTATTATTTTAAATAAACTGCAACACCAAATATACAAAATCAGACAGTATTAAATAAAATAAAAATACAACAACAAATACTTAAATAATGATGAAAATCAACAGGCACCTAAAACAAGGTAACACAAATGGTTGATAACTAAAATATTAAGTTGAATTAGGTCTGAAAACTATGTAAAAATGTGCAAAATCTTTTGTAAAAATAGGGAGGGAAATACAAAACACACTCCTGTAATTCAAACATTTGACTTTTATATGTAAAAAACACAGCATTGAATAAAATAAACAAAGAAATATCAATCCTGCTGTCCCTCAGTTACCAGTTTTATGAACTTTTTTGAAAATAATTTGCAGCAAAAGCAATAGACCGCATCTTTACTTTTTGAATATGTGAGCCAGCTCCGCTTGACTTTTTCCCCATTTACTAGGTGTCTGTATGTGTAATGATGGTGGAAGCTTCGGCCATCGTGTCTCTTCAGGAATGTGAATGTGTCCTTTATAGGCAGTGGCCCTCTTAATACCTGTTCAGTCCTTTCTGAGTCTGACAGGAAAGAGGGACACTCAGCTGGGTCCACTGGCGGAGCTGCTGATCCCTGCTGCAAACTGGATGCTGAAGAAGACACATCATTCTCGATGACCAAAGATGAAGGACCTATAGGGAAATTAAAATAATATTTTTGGACAAAATTATTAATCTCAGAATATTCTGCAGTACACTGAGCAATTATAAAGACTGTTTTGTTGTTAACTTACCAGGTACAGCTGAGGTTGCAGAGAGGACAGTGGGTACAGTGGATGTAGCAGAGGATAGAGATGGACCTGAGATGAAAAACATGTCCCTTGTCATATGATTATATTTTATATTATTACATCTTAATGAGATAATTTGACTAGAAATTAAATATATATGGTGACAGTTTTTCGATTACCTGATACATCAGCCTGGGCTGCTCCTGAGGAGGTGGATTGCCCCTGGACTGAGTCACTGCCTCCTCCAAAATACTTTAACAGTGCTCCTGGGGAAGTTTCATATAACGTATGAGCATAACAGGGAGTTGATGTAAAAGGAATATATTTACTTACTCACATAAATTACTGTGCTCTGCAGCAAACAATTGCAAACAACATACCTCAAACTATAAGCTCACTAAATTAATTAATTAATGCAAAGCCATATTGCTAGCAAACAACACCGCGTTTGTAATTAACGTTAGTTATTAAACATTTGCTATCAAACGTTATGAGAAACGTTGTTTTGATGCCAAAAAGCGACCCAGAATAATATATATACACTGAGAATTAACTTTTCAAAGTATTACACAAACACAAAAACGTTAGCTTGAATAGTAAGCCAAGCTATCTAACCTACCCACAAGAGAAGTAGTAAGACATTTTGAACTAATGTTAGCTAGCAAATTTGCTATTATAGGCTAACGTATTTGAAACAAAATGTCAACAATCATTAGGGACTTTCCTAATTTCAGGGAACTTTTCAAAATCTCCTTGACACCAAATGTTACATTACCGAGACATACCTTTATCTTGTCGTTTTTTCTCCTCTTCATCTTTCTTCCTTTTTCTCTTTTCTGCCCCTGAGGGGTAAGTCCTTTATTGACATCTTTCACCTGCTCCTAGCTCCTAGATGCTAAGTGCGCACCGCACGGTTGGGTGCACTGCACACGTCAGTGGCGGTTTTTGGTATGGGCAATGTGGGCAACTGCCCAGGGCGCAATCTACTTGGGGGCGCACGAGCGCTCTCAAAAAAAAAAAAAAAGGAAAAAAAAGTCCGTCCGACTCCTCAAAAAAAGAAAAGCGCGTCCTCAAAAAGAAAAATCGCCAGTTTTCTAGACTAATACCGCTCATTTCCACATCAAGTTGGTGCAGTGGGCGATGAGGCGCCCCTACTATCACGTCAACTTGCTGCTGACAGTCATGTTTACAGGTTGTGTGTGTCAGAAGATAAGGCAAAGGGGAGGGAGGGGGATCAACTTGCGACTGCAGAGGCTGTGAGCAGATTGTGAGTGAGTCTCAGGGGCCATCCACACGGACACGCTTTTTGGTTTAAACGCAGATGTTTTGCATCGTTTTGGCCGATCGTCCAAATGAATAGGCCTACTGTAAACGCATTGCCTGAAAACGAAGCTTTCTGAAACCTGGTCCCAGGGTAAAAAAATCGCAAACGCAGCCCTTGAGTGTTCGTGTGGATGGTGAAGACGCATACCTGCGTTTCGATCATGTCATCGCCACACCCCTCGAGTTTAGCCTTCCACTGTGATAACATACAGTCAACAGATACAGTCTCAGCCATGGATGTACATCCAAGGCTTTAACTTATCTTAACTTCTCTTATACAGTCTATGGGCTTTAATAGGCTACCCTCATTCTCAGAGGAAAAGCAAGGGGGGAGAGGGGCGGGGGATAGACTGACCTGTGATGATTATGATCCCAGGCCACACAACACAAACTGCTGCTTCCAAATAAATAATAATACATTTATAAAATTAATACAGACCCGCTATAGCTACATGTAAGTTATTGGGTTATGTGAAAATGCAATAAATGAATAAATAACTTTACACCTGCACTTTCATGTGGTCAAGAACTCCCTGATAGCAATCTAATCACCCACAAAACATTTTAATGCCAGTTGTAAAAAGGGTGAAAGTCAGATTACGTTAATTATTAGTATTTTTCATTTATTTATTTTATTTTATTCATTTGTATGATGACGGATGTGTGTAATTTACTTTGGTGTTTACATACTATATTTCATTTATTTATCTTATTTTTTGTGTGATGAAGGATTTGTGGGGAGGGGCGCCAATAGTCGGTCCGCCCAGGGCGCAAGACTAGCCAGGACCGCCTCTGTTAATTGCACTACTTACGCATTGAGCCGGTCCGCGATTGTCTGCCAGGCTTTCTCCTTTTCCTTGATTACAGTACTTTGTGCTTGTGTTGCCTTTGTTTCTTATAATTTCTTTAACCTCATCATGAAATTCCATCAGGAGCTGTTGTTCAGCGGCCGTGAAGAATGACGCGCAACACCTTTCCATTTTCCGATCTGTGATTCTGTGATCGATGCCATGGGTTTATTTGAGAATGCCGTGAACACGCATTTATCCCAACTATCTACACCTGGCTTGACATAGCCGCGCCTTTTCATCCTGGCTCAGCAAACGTGCAACCGAATAAGCCAAGATGCGCCGGTCAGACTAGATCAAGCTGCGCTTGCTCAGTTATCCTGGATTTCTTTATTCTACTTTTGTGCAATACCCCTCTGCTCCGGAGCAGGTTAGCCGTTCAGCATAAGTTACCATGGTGTAAATCACCATGGTGAGAAGTGAATCAGCTTCGTAGTACAGAAAACCCAGGGTTAACCCTGAAGTTACCTCGATAAGACAAAATCCAGCTTCGTAGTACAGGCCTCAGGATTTTTGGGGGCGATCACCGATCAGTGAGTTTAAATAAACCGATCACCGATCCGATCACCGATCCGATCATGTCTTCTTTGTCCACGCTCCGTTTCTTAAACTCAGCATGCTCCTCCTCGTGTTTCCTATCCAGGTACATTTGTGGTGTTGAAACATTTTGCAGATGCTTCCCTACGAGGTACTTTAGTGTTGCACAGATTGCAAATAGCTTGTGTTTTATCTGTCTGCCCACAACACCCACATGTTTGTTTGAATCCGACAGCTCATGATTCAAGATTCAAAAAACTTTATTGTCCGTCACATCTGGACAGGGCTCAAAACTAACTGTCAGATTCATACAAACATGTCAGTGGTGTGGAACTTCTTCTGAGTAAATGAGACAAATAAAACACAAGCCATCTGCAATCTATGCAACGGGAGCATCTACAAAAAGTTTTAACATGACGACATTGATCGGATCGGCAAATTAAGACATTACAGCCGATCTCACAAATTGCATAAAATGCAAAATATCGGCCGATCGGCATAGAGCCTAGTCGGTATGTGTGTATGTGTCGTCTGTCCCTGTTTGGTTCTGACCTGAACTAGGTGGGTTTGGGCATTGAGAATTTTTGGCATATTGGTGTACATGTCTTTTTTCGACACTGTCTGTTACCACTGTATGTCATTTTGCTGGAAAATCCTAATAAAAAAACAATTATACACTCATAATACCATTTTGTGCAACCCTTATTGCAACTTATTTTACCAATATATAATTAAATTTAAGTATTCCTGACTAATTAAGACATAAAAGACATATTCATGCTAAATTTAAGAATGTACAATGGACTCAAAGGTAGGAAATAGTAGATGAAAACATAACTAATCTCAGATTTTATGATCTAAGATGGCAAGAACAGAAAAATGTGTAGTGCAGTGATTTGTTTTCTGTGCAGGTTGTTAAAAATCAACAATCATTAACAGTAAAAATTCATTTAAATTTCAGAGCCTGTACTTTGTTACTTTTACTTGAGTAAATGAGTTGAATCCGTACCTCTACTTTTTGCACAAGTATCTGTAGTATTTCTACTTCAGTACAGAATGTAAGTACTTTGTGCCACCTCTGCCAGACACAGAGGGCCTTTTGTGTTTGTTGCATTGGTTGCAATCTGCCTTCTCACCACTAGATGTCACTAAATGGTCACTGGTGATATGTAATAAGTGGGTTTTTTTTCTTTCTTTTGATATGTGTGCTCATATCTAAATCCTCTACTGACAGAATAGTCCCAACAATGATTGTAGACAGTGCAAAAATAGGACTCCTGCTGTACCAACACATGCTATGCACTGTGCACAGTTTACAGAGGTTGATTATAACAGCAATCTATGACAGTCAGTGAGTCAGTGAGGAGCAATTAACACCATTTAAAAAATTAACACATTATGCTCAGCATTTAATCACATCACAATTAATGTGTTATGGCTGACAGCCCTAATACTTATAATATTAATATATATATATTCTGTCTGAAATGTTGCTTGCAGCAGAACTAGACTGTGTCCAGTGATTTATTTTATTTATATTACTTTTGTGTTTGTTGCATTGGTTGCAATCTCCACCTCACCACTAGATGTCATTAAATGTTACACACTGGTCCTTAAAGACATTCGAGGTGTAGTTTATTATGCAATATATCTTTGTTAGTTGCAAATCTTCATTACAGGAAAAGACTGAATAGCCCATCATTAATGTTGTGAACAATTACGGTCGTTAGCAACCAGTAGCTGCTAAAGTCACTAATCCTGGGATAAATTAACTTATATTTTATTATGGTTATAGAGGTGAGATAGTTAATGAGTATATGTGTACTAAGGTAGTCTACTTAACCTTTACATACTGTTCATATTCAGGCATTTTCACAGCATCCTCCCCTCATAATTACCTCATAAGAACCTCAAATAATTCAATCAGTCATTATAATATAATTATTATTATAATAATTTACAATCAGAAGACATAATGGTCCAATGATACATAACACTGGAGAATGTAATGCTTTTAATTAATGATAGTAAATACGAATAAACAGTATTTTCAATTGTGTTTTCAGAATATTTTTTAGTCAAACACAACAAAAAAATGTGTATAAACTCCACAAAAATATGTTTTTTCTTCTCTTGAAGGTAAGAATGGGTCAAATTAGACAGTATGTAAAATTATGTAAGGGTTAAACATCACCTCCAGATATTTTTAAAGACCTACTTTGACTAATAATTTCTGTCTCATATGGTTTAATTTAACATTTACTTCTTTTACTCAACTCAAATTTCATTATGCAAGGGCCTCAGGTTTCTATTTCACACTTGTAAGCTGCATATTGGACTACGATTGGCTCCAAATTTGTTGTGGTGTCACTAATCATGCTCATAAGTATCAACATAAGTTCGATAAAAATTAAATACCTGAAGGATTACAATTGAAACAGGCATCACACTGTAGTCTATGTTTATTTAATGTTAGCAGTAAATGTCTTCATGTGTTAGTGAAAATCTAAAACCCTCCGAAACTAAAATGTTACCATTACTGCTTCAGTGCATAAATGCATCAGGTTCTATAAATGATCATTTCTAATCCCACAGATGGACGAAGGGTAATACTCAGTTTAATTTTAACATAGGATATATTTGACAGTAACCTTGTCTCCTAGAAATGATCTTTCACATTAACAGGGAAAACATCAGGCAGTCAGTTCTTGATCAGTTGTTTTTATTATTTCATGTAAGACCCTGTCACTTAAAGAGAGGGTACAACAACAGAACAGCTGTTAGGTTTGTCTGGGACTCCTTAGCCAGCCAGGTCTGCACATGGTTTTTTCCAACATGCTTCCTCCTTTTCTGCATTTTCTTCGATCTCATCCACCTTCTTGTCCCAATCGGGGCATTTCTTAGGAGAGGTCCCGAAGCAGCAAAGACAACCCAGAGTGCCTTTCTGAGGACAAAACAAATCATATGCAGGTTAAATCTTTTCTCAGTCACAGGAACAGAACACCTCACATTGTTTGTTGCTTCCACTAGACTAAATATCGGAGAGTATTGGTGACAAAGCGATATTCTACTCCAAAAATATTAACACGGGTGGAAAAAATCCGTCCTGTGTGTATTTTGCCATTGTGTCTCCTTCTCCTCATCTCCATAGTAACAACCTCTTAATACCTGCCGTTCAAACTTATTTTTTTAGACTATAGACTCAGTTAGCGTAAATAATACCTTCAGGTTTGGTAAATCACAATGCGTGTGCTAAATAACAATTTTTCCATTTTCTCCTCCCTGTATTTTGCACACTGGGTTTAAAACGCCCCATATTGCATGCTCAATAAGGTGAACGTACTAAATGCACAGCGTGTATTATCTTACACATTTGAAAGACGCGGGTGATGTCAAGTTTATTTCTTTTTTTTGTTTTGTTTAAAAAATAAAAGGTGTGTGAGTGGGAGGGGGTAGGGGGCGGAGGGGTTTCCTTACGGGAGCGCATGATGTCACTCAGGATTCCCCCAAATTGAGAGAAGGCTACGTTTTGCACTGTGGACCAACAAGCGTGTGATACGTTTTCCTGTGAGACTGAGTTGTTTTGTTAAATATTATTTTGCACAGAAGCTGCTGATTGACAACATGTTGCACAATGTTCAATATATGACGTTTTTAAATACGTGTGTATCACAATGTGTGTTCATCGTTTTTTCAGAGAATTGTATTCTGGTCAGGAGGAAAAACCTCTGATGCAGCAGAAAAGCTCCTCTTAGGCCGGTTCTGTATAATAATAAAAGCACCAGCTTTACCCTTTAAGATTTGGCTGAGAATATAAAAGTAATTAAATAAACTGGGTGCCGTCCTGAGCAGACCAGAGCATAGCAAACTTATTGATGGCATACTGCTGAAGAAGCCACTTACCTGTCTTGTAATCTTCCGTCCATAGCGCACATAGGTAGCCAGGTGTTCACAGTTGTTGTTAAGTACACTATATTCTCCACATCCCTTCATCAATGCCTCAATTTGGTTTTTAATATCTTTGTCAGGTAATTTGGTAAATGTGTGTTCTCCGATCGTCCTGCCATCTAAGTAATTATCCTTTTGGCCCTCGCCTGTCGTTTCCATCACACCGAACATACAGCCAGTCTCAAAAGGTTTTATTCTGGTCGCTGGAATGGAGAAACACAGTATATGAAATTGTATTAAAACAACTTGGAGGGAAGAAATGGTTTCAGTAGCATCAACTAAAATCAACTGATGAGTCTTTCAGTTCATAATCGTCATAATCTCAACTCATGGAGGTTTGCAGCAGTCAAAAGCAGAAACTGAAAAAAGAGTCTGTGTTCTTATGAAAGAACATGATGCGTACACTAGAGTCAGGATAGCAGCTACTTCCTGCTTCCAGTCTTTGTGTTAAACTGGACTTAACATGTCCTGCATCATTATCTGGACAGGACATTATTATTAACCTTTATTTTACCTCAAAACACCATTGAGGAGGAATCCTCATTTACTATGGTGTTGAGAAACAACAACAACAGTGCAAAATAATATTAAACAGGAAGAAGTAAAATGATGAATGAATACAAATAAACAGATTAGGTTATGGTGAAGTTAGAAACAAAACAATATCTGAAATGCAGACATGAAACTGGTCTCCATCTTGTTATATGACTCTGGGTAAGAGTGTTCACAACTGTATTTCAATGGTTTCACTACAATATGTTATTGGACTTCACAATGTTCAAAACTCTAAAGCTGGTTTCACTGTTCTCACTGAGTGTGAGTAATAATGTCTGTTAGAGCTGAAATGATTAACTGATTACTAATCATTGTTTCAGTCGTTTTTCTCAAGTGTGAGTTGATGCTTTTCTTTGTCATACATGATAGTACACAAATCTTTAGAGTTTGAACTGTTGGTCAGATAAAATCATCTTTGGCTCTGGGGAATTATAATGGACAATGTATTAACAAAACAATTAATTAAGAAATAAATATAAATATTCTAATAAAAGAAAATAAGTGAACTTACCAGTGTGATGAAAAATGTCCTGGCCTGGTTGTTTACCCTTAAAATCTGCATCTCCCACATAAATAGCATAATGCTTGTAGACAGGTATTCCACCGCAACATGTCCTCGGGAATGAAATCATGTCTCCAAATTGGTACTGTAAATTAATTGCAAAACAGCTCAACACAACATCAAATATAATGTTGAATGGTGAAAGTGAAAAAAATGTTCATATGCTACATAATAACAATATAATCTAATAAAATGATTTGCAAAATCCCCTGAGTTACATCAGTACACATTTCAGTTCATGTTTGGCTTTTTTTAAAATGTCCATTTAATTTTCTGGTTGAAGACGTTTACCAGACAGGAAGAGTTTGATGAAAAGACCATTGAATTGCATCATCGGAAATACAGTATACTCGGTTTTTGGGGCAACCCATACAAAGGTCTAAAGTCCCTCAAATTTATATAATTTAAGTGCCATACTAAATTGAATATTTTATGTAGTTAAGATGCCAAACATTTCCAGTTTGCACCTTCTTAAATATGAGGTTTTGCTGTTTTTCGCAACAAAAAAACATAAGGAGAAAATATCCATTTGGACAGCTAACTTGATACATTAATTATATATTTTATAAATAGAATAGAAATACATTAATGATTCACTCTTAAATAATCTTCACACCTTTAGTGTTAGGACTGCACACTATGTAGCATACTATAGTTTTTTTCTGCCTTTCAGATAAAGCATTATGCATATCTTAAACTGTTACTTTTACCTTATCTTACCTTAGCCTTAAAATACAAAAAGTGTGATGTGAGTAGAACAAATAAATACATTAAAGCAACTTACCCCATTAATCTCTATTATTATGACCATCAGCTGAAGGATCACAGCGACCAAGATCAGGCTCCTCATTTTTACAGCAGTGGAAAAGTGACCTGATGAACAGATGAAATGTAACAATTAACCGTGTTAATTATATCAGTTCAAATGATCAAGGCATCCCAAATGTGTTAATGTTAGAGTCCAGTCATCAGACTGTATGACGAGAGACAGAAAGTAGATCAAATAGAAACAGGAAATAAAAGTGTAAAGTAATGAGTGAGCAGATAAAATCATTACTTACCACTAATGTGTTCAGGAGATGGTTTGTAGTAAAGTCAAGCTACTTGGCACCCTGAAACTACACACACACACACACACACACACACACACATGTTTGCCAAAAGTGTCTCATGCAAAACCAACAATGATCAAATTCAGTCATAATTCATGGCATGAAATATCTTCAAAGCTTTACCTGCAGTATAGTAAACCCATACTAACAGTATCAGAGGTCTTACCTGCTCAGAAAGACAGTGGAAGCCTGTTTGGGCAGAGGATGGCAACTTCCTATATACCATTCAGAACACTTGATAACACTGAGACTAGTCCAGCCCATGTCTGTCATATCTGTACCCCAGACTAATTTGAATGCCTAACAGTAGGATAACAGTAGCGCACATTGTTTTAGTCCCAAAACATTTTTTCCCATTCTCACAGTTCCTCTGTATGGTGCTGTCCAGTTTAACCACAGACTCCTACTGCTCATCATCGTCAGCCTCAACTCCTGCAGGTTCTCCACCAAATGACACATTGGTGTTCATCCTTATTCTTCCTGCTACAGTGCATAGATAGCACACATTTCATGATTGATAACAAACAATGAAAAATAACCACATGGAAATTAACTTTTCATCACCAATTATGACTAAACTTTGCAGCTCTGCTGACCTTTTCAGCCTCTTTCAGTCTGTAGTTTTGGTTTTCAATTTATGAAGGAAGAGAAACTTAACAACCAAAGAGCCAAATAATTTTCTCAGGAGTTGGTGGAGACCAAAACAGCGCTAAAAGGAGAGTAAATATTGGACTTATATTGAAAAAGAGGTCTAACAATATAATAATAATAATAATAATAATGCATTTTATTTAAAGGCGCCTTTCAAAGCACTCAAGGTCACCTTACAAGGCACATATAACACACAACAGTACATCCAAAAATACAAATCAGGTGACATTTAGTGCAGAGATAAAGAAGAAAGAAAAAGAAAAAATAAATAAATAAATATAAATAAGTAAAGAAAAAGAAAAAATAAATAAATATGAACGTGACTTCAAAGTGCATTAATATAATAAATAAACAAGAGTGAAGATTGCATAGTTAATGGGAGATAGAGTAGGCCACTCTGAAAAGGTGCGTTTTCAGGCGGGATTTAAAGGTGAGGACAGAGTCTGAAGTGCGAATGTCAGGTGGGAGAGAGTTCCATAGGCGGGGGGCTGATCGGCTGAAAGCTCTTGACCCCATGGTGGTTAAGTTGGCAGATGGAGCAAAGAGCTGGTTGGCAGAGGAGGATCGGAGAGTTCGAGAAGGTGTGTAGATGTGAATAAGTTCAGAGAGATATGTTGGTGCCAGGTTGTGAAGGATCTTGAATGTGATGAGTAGAATCTTAAAGTCAATGCGGGATTTGATAGGGAGCCAGTGAAGTTGCTGCAGGGCAGGAGTGATGTGTTCAATAAAGGGCGTTCTGGTTATGATACGAGCAGCTGCGTTCTGTACAAGTTGGAGTTTGTGTAGAGATTTCCGTGGAAGACCAAAGAGGAGAGAGTTACAGTAGTCCAGACGGGATGTGATCAGGGTGTTTACCAGGATGGCGGTGCAGGTTGGTGAAAGTGAGGGACGGAGACGATTGATGTTACGTAGATGGAAGTATGCAGACCGAGTAACGTTATTGATGTGGGCTTCAAAAGATAGTGTGCTGTCCAGGATGACACCCAGGCTCTTTACTTGGGGGGATGGCAGAACAGTGGAATTGTCAATGGACATGGAGAAAGTGTTGAGTGTTGCTAAGGTTGATCTGGTACCGATGAGGAGGACCTCAGTTTTTTCACCGTTAAGTTTAAGAAAATTTAGTGAGAGCCATGATTTAATTTCCAGTAAGCAGTCGGATAGAGCTGTGGGTGGCAGAGTGGAAGTAGGCTTAGTGGAAAGATAGAGTTGGGTGTCATCGGCGTAACAGTGGAATTGTATGTCAAATTTCCTGAGAATGTGTCCAAGAGGCAGAAGATAAATAATGAACAGGAGGGGGCCAAGGACCGAGCCCTGAGGAACACCGCTAGAGACTGGAGAGGAGCCGGATCTTAGGTTTTTGATTTGAACAAACTGTGTGCGGCCAGAGAGATATGATGTGAACCAAGCCAAAGGGATGTCAGTGACTCCAATGGAGGCTAATCTGTTCAGGAGGATGCCATGAGAGACGGTGTCAAAGGCTGCACTCAGGTCGAGGAGAACCAGAATGGATAGAAGTCCAGAGTCAGATGCCATCAGGAGGTCGTTTGTGATTTTCACTAGGGCTGTCTCCGTGCTGTGGAGGGGACGGAAGCCTGACTGAAATTGTTCATAGAGGTTGTTGTCAGACAGATGGGTGTGAATCTGAGCTGCAACCGTTCTTTCTAGTATTTTAGAGAGAAATGGCAAGTTAGAGATTGGACGGAAGTTGTTCAAGTCATTAGGATCGGCGCCCGGTTTCTTGAGTGTTGGTGTTATTGCAGCAGTCTTTAGTGATGGTGGAACAACACCAGAGGTCAGTGAGGAATGAATGATGTCAGTTATTAACGCGGACAGGGCAGGTAGGCAGCTTTTGACCAGGTGGGTAGGTAGTGGGTCCAACTGGCAGGTAGATGGCTTGGATTTATGAATGAGACCACTTATTTCAGAGACAGTTGGCAGTATGAAACTGGTGAGCGGAGAGCGAGAGGAAGATGTAGGCCAAGAGTGCAGAGAGGATGGAGAGTTTTTAGTAGCAGTCAGTGTCTGGTGGATATTTTCAATTTTGGCATTGAAGAAGGTCATGAAGGTATCACACTGTGTAACTGTGAGCAGATGAGGTGGTAGAGCATCAGGTGGTTTCAGAATGTTGTTGAGAGTTGAGAATAGGGCTCTAGTGTTCCCATCAGCTGTCCTGATTAAGGTTGTGTAGTATGTGGTCTTGGCTGAGGAAAGAGCATCCTTGTATTGGAGTATGTGGTTATAGTACATTTCTTTGTGGACTGCAAGGCCGGTTTTAGTATAAAGGCGCTCCAAACGACGGCCTTTGGTTTTGAGCTGGCGTAGGGCTGGTGTAAACCAAGGAGCAGAGTGGGTAAAAGAAACAGACCTATTTTTCAGAGGTGCCAGAGTATTGAGCAGTCCATGAAGTCCATCATTGTAGTGGGATACCAGTTCATCTGTGGTGGATAAATTTACTCTGCTGGGTAGGTCATCAATACCATTGGAGAGAGCCAACAAGTCAATATGTTTAATGTTTCGGAATGTGATAGAGCGATGCATAATAGTCTTGGATAGTCTTAGGTTGATGTTGCAGGATATTAACTTGTGGTCTGAAATAGGCAGATCTGAGGCACAGCAGTTATGAGGGATTGCACCAGAGCAGCAAATTAGGTCTAGAATGTGTCCCTTGGAGTGTGTTGGAAAGTCAATATATTGCTGTATTCCAAAGCTGTCAAGGCATGAAGTAAAGTCCCTTGTAAAAGCATTGTTGATGTTATCCAGGTGGATATTAAAATCACCCAGCAATAGTAGATTTGGGGACACAGAGCATAAGGTTGTTAAGAAGGCAGAGAATTCCTGCAGGAAGGCATTGTTCGGCTTGGGTGGGCGATAAACAGTGGCGAGGATGGTAGGAGTTGGGCCCTTGATTTGGAGAGCAATGGACTCAAATGAAGGGTACACAGGTACAGTAATAGAGGACACTTTCCACTTTTCATTGTAGAGAATTGCCAGGCCGCCCCCTCTACCAGAGGAACGCGGTTGTGATGTATAGACAAACCCAGGAGGAACAGTTTGGTTAAGGTGTGAGAAGTCATTAGGCTGCTGCCATGTCTCAGTCAAACAAAAGAAATCAAACTTACGATCATTCAGGAGATCATATAGCAGAGGTCCCTTGTTAGTCAGCGAACGGATGTTAAATAACCCAAAGGTTAAATTGCTGATGTGAGGTTTAGGGTTAACTGACCTGGCTGGATTGATTAGGACAGTGTGATCAACAGTTCGTCTGCACCTATGCCTGTGCCTTGGTTTGCGATGTGAAATAATAACAGGAATTGGCAACCCGTTAATCACAGCATTGGAAGTGGCTTTATGGCAGTTAGTAGGAGTTAGTGGACCATGGTAAGGGCAATGAACCAGGGAAAGTGTAGGTACCTGGGTTGAACACCAGGGGGAGCTTGTGAGTGACGGCGTTCTGTCTACTACCACAGTAGGCAGAGGAGAGAAAGGCTCCGGGAGGGGGGCGTGGCTAGTGACTAGTCAATCCTGGGGGGCAGCGGTCAATACAGCATGCTGGATGTTATCTGCTAATACTCTGCTACCCAGACTGTTGGGATGGAGTCCGTCGGCCCGGATTAGGGAAGGACGGTTCCAGAATCCGAACTATAGAAGCTGATAATGTCTCAGGGCTTTAAATGAACTCCACCAGGTTTAAAGCATTTCATGGGTTGTGTTTGTACTCTCAGTGCTTCACCTTTTATTCACTTGATGCATCATGCTTTGTTTTCTTTTTTTGGAAGACCACTACAACATTATTATGTAACATTTTTATTCCATGCAACATTTTATATGGAATAAAGTTCAACATACACACAACTGCTGCTAACAGCAGCTTGTCTTTCCTGTCCAATGAGAAATATAACTTTCACAGGTCTAGTTTGAACAATAAAGACACCTATTACTACATAAGGCATTGTATGCCATGCAAAAGTGCACGCCTGGTTGTACGTTTGGAGTCAAATTACAGAACTTGTTTTTTACACATTGATCAGATAAAGTTCCAGCTATATATCTTCTTAAAAATCTTCTAGTATACAAATGAGAACCTGCAGCACATATCATACATACCACAAACAGTATCTGCCTGTGCAAGTTTTTCATTCAGTGTCCTGAGATGTTCTTTTAAATAGAGAGAAACTGGGCAAACAATTGTATATATTGGGGGTAAAAAGTGGATTACCACATTAATGTAGCTTTGAGATAATATTACCTGCAGTGTATAGTGCTATGATTGGTGTTATGGGTGATAAAGTGATGATACTGTATTTATACAGTTGCTGCACATATTCAACATTTATGTGCTCATCCTTGCAAGACAGAAAATATTGTTTAAAATGGCAAATGATTACATATTATATAATAATCATCATTAATCATGTTTTGGCTTTTGGTTAATGTGTCGTCTCTCTGGCTTCTTCTTGTGAGGCTGCCAGGACAGGAAAGTACCTACAGCTGGGGCAGCTGTGGCTCAGGAGGTAGAGCGGATCACCCTCCAGTCATTCGGCAAGATATTGAACCCCAAACTGATCCCAATGACTGCGTCAAAGGTATGTGTGAATGTTAATTTTCCTCTGATGAGAGGGGGCACCGTGCACCGTGCACCCATTCACCCTGCATGGCAGCCCATGCCATGCAGGGTGAATGGGTGAATGAACTTTGGAAACAATTGAAAGGAATATCCTACAGCTCCATACCTCTGAGTCGTTGCCCATATCTCCAGTTTCTTTTTCAATCGTCCGTTGAAATAAAAGATAAAGACATTTAAATTAATTCAGTTATAAATGGCTTTTGATATGGAGGTCATTACATTAACAATGGACAAGTGTATCCTTCAGAGGACAGTAATAAAAGATAAAGACATCCCTAACCTGTCTGCCAATTGATATAGAAGTTACAGCTGGTAATAAATTGAGCATGACAGTCAAATCAAGAGTTCATTTCAATACGTTCCTCAACACACTGATCAGATAAAGCTCCTTTCTCTTAGTATTCAAATAAGAACATCTGACTTGTTATTTTAATGATGTGAAGTGAGGTTACCACACAGACAGGAAACTGAACTTCTAGTTAAAATGTGCTTCTTTTATTTATTTCAAACATGTGACAATGTAAAAATGTAAAAACAATACTGATTGGACACTGACATGTGAAAGGGAGCTAATAGAGAAGTTGCCAGCTATCCTCTCTACACACCCGAATGACAGACATCCAGACATATTTGCATAACTCAGCAGGGAAGCCATCTGGTCCCTTATTGTTTCTTTTAATTTGATGTCTTCCTACTTTTTATAGGATGTGTATGAATTGAATCTTACCCCTTAATACAGTTGTGCCTCTTTTCCCAGAGAAGTAACTTTCAGCTGGCAGCCATCAATGATAGAGCTTTACTTTCTTCTAACATTTTATTGCTTTGTGAGGCATTGTATGTCATGCAAAAGTATATTTAGTATCATACATCACGAGCAAAACTACAAACAGTATCTGCCTGTGCATGCTTTTCATTCGGTGTCCTGAGATGTTCTTTTAAATAGAGAGAAACTGAGAAAACAATGTTATATATTGGGGATATATTACAACACTTTTTTTTGGCACATGATCCAGTTTTATGATTTAACTGCTCAAAACTGTTTGCACAAGTAAGTGCCTCTTGTAAACACTGTGTTAAATGTTGGTTTGGTTGTTATCACAATATCAAACTATTAAGATGAAAAACGGGTTTAATGGCTTTTAAAAAAACACAAAAAAAGGAAATATTCATACAATCACAAGAGATGTGCAGACAGAGCCAAAAAACTAAACAAAACAAAAAAACTTAAAGCTTATTGTGTGGCTCTGCTAAGAAGACACTGATGTGCTCATCTGTACAAAACAGAATCTACAATATTGGTGATAATAGAAAAGGTTAATAATGAGGAATTTCTTTTAATAAAAAAACAAAACATCTGGGGATAGGTTTATAATATTATTTATTGAAATGAAAGTGCAAATTGGATTTTGAAATTACACCTAAACTTCTAGATATTAATGCAGCATAATAGGAATGTCAATAAATGTAATGGTGAATGATGCAACATCTGGATGCAAAACCCAGTTCTTAAAGCTGCAGTTTGTAGTTATTAGAAAAAAGTAGACTTAGCCAGAAAATTTGAGTGAGGACATCCTGTAGGTACCTCCTTCTTTCTCTCTGCTGCTACAGTCCTGCCTTCAAAGCTCCTCCCCACAGAGGAACCTGCCGTGCACGCTGCACACACGTGAAGGCTCGTCCCCACAGTAAGAGAGGAAGCCTGTTTAATCAAGTGATTGTTGCAAATCATTTTACGACCACTGGTTGGACCAAGAAACAATGGATTATGTCACAGATTATCTGTATTTTATTCTACTGTCAGATCATAATGACAATTTTAGCAAATATAACACAAAAATAGTTACAGACTGCAGCTTTAAACAGAATGAATTAATTAGTTAATCTACGTCAAATTACAAATTATTTCTTGACAGTTTTGGTCATTCACGTTTTGGCTTCTTCTTGTGACGCTGCTTTGGCTTTCAGGCTCAGGAGCCAGTGGGCGGGATTGGAGAGGATGTCAGGATCGTACCTACGGCTCAGGAGGTAGAGTGGATCACCCTCCTGTCATTCGGCAAGATATTGAACCCCAAATTGCTCCCAATGACTGCGTCAAAGGTATGTGTAAATATTAATTTCCCCCTGATGAGAGCGGGCATCCTGCACCCTGCACCGTGCACCCTGAAACCTGCACCCTGCATGGCAGCCCATGCCATGCAGGGTGAATGGGTGAATGTGACTTGTAGAGTAGAAGTTCTTTGGGTGGGCTTAAGACTAGAATTGATTCTGTAGATGATTTATTTCTGTTTCATATCAGTACATTTAAGCTTTGCTGAGCTTTGGGTAGTGACCGAAAGAACAAGATAGCAGGTACAAGCGGCCGAAATGAGCTTCCTCCGTAGGCTGGCTGGGCTCTCCCTTAGAGATAGGGTGAGAAGCTCAGTTATCCGGAGGGAGCTCGGAGTATACCCGCTGCTCCTCCGCGTTGAAGGGAGCCAGATGAGGTGGCTCAGGTGCAGAGGTGGAAAGAGTACTGAAATGTTTGACTCAAGTAAAAGTACCACTACTTTGATGAAATTTTACTTGAGTACAAGTAAAAGTACTGGTCTAAAAATATACTCAAGTAAAAGTAAAAAGTAGCTTGTCAAAAAAATACTTTGAGTAAAAGTTACTTAGTTACTTTTATAACGGGGGTGGGGGGGCGGCTGTAGGACAAAGTGATGGCTCATAAATCTCTAACTAGTTGTTTTAATTAAAGATAAAGGTATACATTTACAAATTCAGCTTCAATGACAAAATATATCGACACACAACATTTAAAACATTTATGGAGATATGTGTCATTTTAGTGAAGACCATCCCATAAAACATTTTCAAATAACACAACCATTAAATTGAAGGTGGCATAATTGTGGATTCTGTAAACCCGGAGCGATTTTAGACTTTTTTTTTTTTTGGATTTTCTAACACCACTAAATTTGATCTCAGCACCCCTAAAAATAAACGATAAACCCTCCATAGTCTCTAAATATTGTGTGGGAAACAATGAATGATTATTGGGGTTTTTTAAAACAATTGCAGGGCATTGAATGTCAAATTCTCATTAGGAGCTGAGCCCCTCTAAAGCTCTGATCCTAGTCCTATAATCACCCTGTTGTAAACCAACAGTCATACTGCAAATCTATGAATCACTACGGGTCAAAGTCACAAGAGCAATAACTTTTCTTTAAATTGCCCAAAGAAGACCAAACTTTTAAGTACCCATGTTTAAAAGGCTGTGCCCCTGTGCAGCTTTCGCTTAATTCTCTCATTTCCGACTCTGTCCTTTTCACGTGAACGCATCATGCTCAATGCCTCGTCCTACACGAAGAGTGAGACAGATGACAGCACAACGTTTAATGGACACTTCTTATAGAGTTTGTTGTGTTGTGTTAGAGTTTATATGTCGCTATGAGAGCTAGCTGCCAGGTGTAACAGGCTGCATGAATGTTAAGTCATTGTATTATGCTGGTTAATGATTCTGTACGATACTCTTTGCTTTAAAAAACATTCGGCCAACATTGTTTTACTCAGTAACGAATGTGATTTAAAATGTAGCGAAGTACAATACTTCACACAAAACATACTTAAGTAAAAGTAAAAGTACAGATTTTTAAAACTACTTTAAAAAGTACAAGTACACAAAAAATCTACTCAATTACAGTAACGTGAGTAAATGTAATTCGTTACTTTCCACCTCTGCTCAGGTGCCTCTGTAGTGAGGTGTTCAGGGCACGTCCCACCGGTAGGAGACCCAGGGACCCTGGGAAGAGCTGAATGAAGTGGCTGGGGAGAGGGAAGTCTGGGCTTCCCTGCTTAGGCTGCTGCCCCCGCGACCCGACCCCGGATAAGCGGCAAGAAGATGAATGGATGGATGGATGGCATATGTTAGTTTCAGTGACACTTTGTGGTTGTCAACAATATGCTGCTCTGGAACCAATTGGCAATCCTGCATGAATAGACCTTAAAGATGTACACACACGTCACTTAGTGTTAGTCTTGGGGAAATAAATAATCTTGTATGAGACATGATTAGGCTCCATTTCAGTAAAAAGAAGAAAAAAACACGTAGTAACACAATGGCACTTGATTTCAATTCCTAATCTTTACTCATTGAAATATTGTGATTTAGTACAAGTGCATCTCAGGCTGAGGAGCAGGATAAAATCCAAACAGATCAAACACAAAAGCAGGGTCTGGACGCTGTTATAAATCCCACATTTGTATTATATATTTTTTCAGCAGCATGCAGGTGTGTGCAGCATATTTATCCTACAGCTGGTGCATGTAAGGGTTAACCCAACTCCTCACAGACCATATTACTACAGGTTGTCATTTAAACTTTTAGCAAAGGTGCAGTGTGTAACAAAGTTATTATAGTTTTGAAATTTTCTTTAGTTTTTATTTTTATTTATTTTTTTTTTATTTTGCTTTTTTATTTCAGTTTAGTTTTAGTTAGTTCAAGTGATATAGTAGTTTTAGTTTAGTTTTTATTTTGAGGAATTGACTAGTTTTAGTTTAGTTTGTATTTAGTTTTAGTGTTTCAGGTATTAAGAGAAAGCCTTGACTTGTAGAAATGAAAAGGATGAAAGAATGTGTGACACCAAATATGATTTATCATCAAGTCCTTTTTAATTTCATTCTTTAACTACGAAGATGAACTTTCAAATTTGTGGGATTTTTCCCTTTTAGTTTTATCCCACAAATGTTTCTATCAGTCCTCATCACTATAAATGTACTCTCATCTATCAGTAGCTTGTACTCCAAGTAGTCCCATATTGGGCTGTGGTGTTTTCGTCCTGCAACTTTAGCCATTTCTAGCAAATCATAAAATGCCTGCTAAGCACCTTCTTCTTGCAGTATGCGGCAGATGATATCCACTATGCTGGCCCTCTCTGGAGGGGTTAGGGGTAGCAGCATAGCAGGACAGGAAGTAATCGAGGGAGAAAACGAAGCTGAATTTATCTGGAATTCAGTTTAGTTTTAGTTAGTTTTACATTGTTCACTGTAGTTTTTATTTAGTTTTGGGTTTTTTTAAAATTGTAGTTTTTATTTTAATTTCAGTTAACTAAATTATTTTTTCATTGCTAGTTTTAGTTTTAGTCTTAGTTTTGGTTAACTATAATAACCCTGGTGTGTAAGACTTAGTGGCATCTAGCTTGGCAGGAATGCAATATAACATTCATAAATGTGTTTTCATGAGTGTATAATCACTTTAAAATCTGACTCATTTGCCCACCATGATGCACCTCCATGTTTCTACAGTTGCAAACCAGAGTGGACAAACCAGACACAGGCTCTGGAGAGGGCCTTTGTATGTGTTGCATTAGTTGCAATCTATCATATCACCACTAGATGTCACTAAATGTTACACATCGGTCCTTAAAGAAATTTGAGGTGTAGTTTATTATGCGATCTACAGTATGCATCGTAAATAAGAATGAAATTAAATCTTGTTTTCTAAAAAATCATCATTACAATTCAAAGGAAGATTAAACATATACTTAATGGCAACATATAAAGTGATCCAAAGAACATCACATCATATTAGAGACCCAAATGTATGTCTTACATGTAAAGACATATCACTGAATTTGTTATGTTTAAGAGAGGGTGTACTCATTTATGATGCATTCTGTATCTTTATTTGTTGCAAATCTTATCATATCTGTTTCTACTATTCTGTCCTTCTAATGAAATATCTAACTATCAAAATGTGTTAAAACCCATAAAACATTGCTTGAGGGTCTTTCCCACTCGTATACTTAGAAAGTAAGACTTACATTAGCTTAACATTCAACTCTGTTCTGCATTAAGTAATAGTTTTCATCATTAATTCAGTTTCAGTATGTAACAGATGGCTGCTGTGGTGTGTCATATTTCTGATCTCACTCATTGACTGATTATCAAAATAGATCTTGAGACAGTATAGCCACTTCAACAGGAACAATAAAACAGACACAGCAGCTGCTCACTTGGTCATTATTTTTAATTCCAAATGATAAATCATTTAAGGAACATACAGAAACGACCAAGACTTAGCCATCGGAATTGCAGGGGGCATTGGAGATATCCCTCACATAATCCCTCAGGTGCTTTTTGTTGATTTTATGGTTAATGGTGAGTTTTTCAGCACTCTGGTTTAACTGTAAAAAAACAAACGAAAGTGATTAAATTCATTGTGACCTTGCAGATAAATGACCTCAGAACATGTAAATTGATGAGCCACTGTTGAATAAGTCACATACCTGCAGTGAAACCTTTACTCCGTAGCGCACATAGGTAGCAAGGTGTTCACAGTTGTTGCTAAGGACATTATAATGTTTACATCTTTCTTGGATGCGCTCAATTATTTGTTCCTTGGTTCCTTTCACATATGCCTTTCCTTTCTTATCTACATAACCATCGAGGTAATTGTTCTTCTCAGGATTGTATCTCATATCTAATTTTCTGAATATACATAAACGTTGTAATGGCTTTAGTGGATTACCTGTAAGAAGAGAAAAAAAAATGTTAGAGGTGCTGTATGTGAACACTTCCAATGCGTACTTCTTTCTTTGCCTACTTTGCTCTCATCTTAACAAGACTAGGGGAAGCAGGTCAGAGTATATCACACGACACAGGAAGATTTTTAAACCTCTCTTTGTCTCTACATTTCAGATCCTTGAGTAAAGGAGTTGATTATTATTAATTAGGTTTCTATTCCATTTAGGTTGAAGAGAGCCATGTTCCTGCTATTGCTCAAGTGTGTCACACTAAATATTTGCCACTTTAGCCTATAGAAGCTGTTTTTAATAGTGCATACACATTTCCTGTATTTTCTGGTTGTATTCTAATACAGAGACTGACAAATAATTATTAATCATCATTATAGCATTGCTAAAACAACAAATCTAATGGTGGCCTAGGAGTTTTGCACAATACTGTTTGTATACAAGGAGATATATTATGATCAGGTCACCAATAGTGCTGGGTATCGTTTAAAAACTTATGAAACCTTTAAAGTGATACTGATACCAATTGAGTACTTCATTTGACTAAGACTTTTGTCCAGTGCTGTATAAATCCCAAACAGAACAAGTTTGTAAGTTCACTTACTTAAGCGTTCAAACTGGTATTCAGCATCAGCTTTACCAGGATATTCCTTTCCCAGATAAACAGCGAAGTGCTGTTGGGTGATTCCTCCCTCAGTTACAGGTGGGAAAGAAATGACATCTCCAAATTCGAACTGTGAATGGAAGAAATGGAAGAAATGAATGCTGCAAACTCAACTGATGAATAGGAATAGAAATGGACAGAATAATGATAATAAACACTGAAACAAACATGTAAATAACTTACATCATGACTGTCTACTTTGGTGATCACCAGTAGAAGGATTACAGCCACCAAGATCAGCTTCTTCATTTTTTCAGTATGAGGGACTGTTATAAATAATAATAATGGTAAATAAGGGATGGCAAAATGAGCCATTCAAAAATATCTTTTGTTGGTTTTATGTCATTTGAAATGACATTTGCATAATTTTTTTAACCAAAAGTAAGACTGAATGCTCCTGAAAATGTCAAATGGTGAAACCACCAAAAAAAGATAAATATTAAATATTTTATCCACCTACAGTGTATTTGTAATTATTCATATAAGTGGACTTATATGAATAATTACTTGATTTAAAAACATCATTTGTTTCTGAATTTTAGAAAACTGTTTTATTTGTGAAATCCAATTAGTTTAGATTTATTGTTAGATGTACATGGGTCAATGACATGATTCAAGCTGGTGTCCAATGATGTAACCAGTATTTTTTCATAAAAATCTGATTATATACAGGACAATAAATGTGAACTAAAATGTAAAATAACCCTAATCCACTTTTAGCAATGCAACACTATGTTTTTTTAAACAAATTGTGCATACTCAAAACCTATGTCCTTCTCAACAATGACAAAAGGCTTTAAAATTTAAATGAAGGAATACTCCAAGAATATTTCTTTTCATTTGAAGTAAATGTGATGGATACAATAAGTAAATGTGGGTTCATAATACAAAAGCAAGACTGGCTCAAAATGTCGCAAGAAATCGAAGGATTTAACCCATGAGACTGTGTTTGAAGAAAGGCAGAAAGTAGAAAAGCAAAAATAGAACGTAGACACAGGACAGATAAAATCATAACTTACCACTGATGTGTTGAGGAGATGGTAACCAGTACGATTTAGCTTCTTGGCACTATAAAACTACTCACACACACACAAACACACACAGAGAGAGACACAAGTTTGAATTCTTACTATAATTTGGTTTATATGAATAATTGCATCAATGGTCTGAGGCCTTGTAGCATTACTAAAGTCTTAAATAACCATCATAAGAACAGTGACATGTTCTTGTACAAGCCCAGCAGTTCTTAAAGATCCACTCCAGACATTTTTAAAGACATTTAAAAATACTCTGATTTGACTAATAATTGTATCTGATATGTACCAAAAACAAAAAACAAAAAAATCAATCACTTCCTTAAAAGTGCTTAAAATGTAACCATCCACCATCTACAAATACGCAAATAATATTCATTTCAAAAGTTTAATTGCTGGACACAAGATGTCTCCTACTTTATTGGAGCATTCAAGTTTTTTACATCACATCCCACATTTTGTTCAACTGTTGTAAAGTCATAAATTATACACACCTTACACTTCGATTTTAAGATTAGCAAAGAGAAAGTTTCTGCTCTCAGAAAACAAATGTGGAAAGAGCTTTCCAGTGTCAAACTCTGCACAGTGAAGCTCTATCATCCAACTCAAGGAACAAGTAGAAAAACAGTTTTGACTAGAGGAGCAATTTTTTAAACTTTTACTAGCCAGAAAATGCCCTTTTCACCCCCTCAGTGGACATACATATACATGTGTTAGTCATAGAGTGAATAACGTCAAAGGTCTTACCTTCTCCAGAGCAGCTGTGGAAGCCTCCTGGGACAGAAGAAGGCATCTCCTTATATACACATGAGAACAATTCACAGGACACTATGAAATCTTTGTCCAGCCCATGTGGGTCATGGCTGTACCTCATTTTAATACTACTTAATACACTGAGGAAACAGCACGTATCAACTCTTATCAACTCTTAAGCAACAGTGTCTCTGTCTGCTTAGTCATACAGCCAAAGACACACTGATGATTTTACATATTCACCATGAGGATGTTCCCAGTATAGACAGTAATAACCTTCCACTGGTGCAGTTTTCTCACCAAAATGTCACTTTGGTAGCCACCTGGATTATGCCAGCTGCATTCAAATAAATATTTAAAATTGCATTTATGCCAAATTCTTTATGCCAAACTTGAAGTGATGAACCAGGTTCAAAATATTTCTCTTTTCATGTGCTCATTATGATTGAGCTCTTTGAAAGCACTTTAAATTGTAATCTTTCATTTGCACTATCTATGTTCTATTAATAATTTCAATGCAAATCATTATTTTATGGTGCACTCTCATATATTATGCTCTATTTTAGTCTAGCGTTTTAATATATATATACAGTATATATAAAATTGGGTTCTTTATTTAATTGTATGTTGTAATGTTTCCAATATTTACTGTTCAATTGTACTTTTCCCCCCATTTTTACTATAATTGGGTTTTGTTTTGTTTGTTAAAATGGTATGTTTTTATGCTTCCAATTCTTACTGTTAAATGTTTGTTTTATGTAAAGCACATTGAGTTGCCCCTGTGAATGAAATGTGCTATATAAATAAAGCTGCCTTCCCTACTGGACTCTGTCACCTGGTTTGGCTCATAGGTTTGATTTTAAGGCCCTTTAACTGTTTGGTTCAGTCATTTATCAACCTGGTTTCCAGCATCAAATAAGCAAATAAAAGATAAAGACATTTAAATTAATTCAGTTTTAAATGGCTTTTGATATGGAGGTCATTACAGTAACAATGGACAAATGTATCCTTCAGAGGACAGTAATAAAAGATAAAGACATCCCTAACCTACCTGCCTATTGGTATGGAAGTTACAGCTGGTAATAAATTGAGCATGACAGTCAAATCAAGAGTTCATTTCAGTATGTTCCTCGACACACTGATCAGATAAAGCTCCTTTCTCTTAGTATTCAAATAAGAACATCTGACTTGTTATTTTAATGATGTGGAGTGAGGTTACCACACATGCAGGAAACTGAACTTCTAGTTAAAATGTTTTATTTATTTCAAACAAGTGACAATGTAAAATAAGTGCCAAAAGAAACACATGAGCCAAGATACACAATACTGAATGGATACTGACATGTGAAAGGGAGCTAATAGAGAAGTTGCCATCTATCCTCTCTACACACACATATAATAGACATCTAGAAATATTTGCATAACTCAGCCTGTTTTCCCAGAGAAGTATTGAAGAGGTGTTCAAAGAATTATTTATTTCTAGGGAGGAAGACTGTGAATGACACAAAACCTGTAAAGGCATCCTTTAATTAAATGATAGCACAAACACATCCTGTTACTCCTCACCCCAAGAATAAATACTGTGTCACTTGAAACCATTGAAATTATACTACACTGTCAACATCTCCAGCTCGGCAGACTGACTGCAGCTGCATGTCTAACATCTGTTTGATCTGCTTCCTGTAAATTACTCTCTCTGTCTCGTCCTCCATTTATTTCTGCCTCCATGATTGTTGAATGTCAGTGCATGTCTTTTTAAAAAAGGACTGACACCAAAAGCAAACATTTACCTAGTGTAGCCTTGCTTTTCTGGTAGATAACTGCACATGCTTTAACATACCTAACTAAGACGATTCACAACTGGGAGCCAGGAAGTTATGGAATTACCTTTCAGTAACTGCCAAACATGCAAAGTATGCAACAGTATCACCAGGCTGATTTAATTTGGACATTTACCTCAGGTCACCAAGAGCTTTAACTGTGTTGCATTCATCACGTAGGTCAAATTTTAAGTTTAAATACTTTGGTAGTTAGGGGTTAAATATTTGAGGAATTACACATCGCCATTATGGAACTGTTTTTTTGGTCATTTTTTTACTCATTTACAGATAATGTTAAAGATATGAACACAAAAGTCAATACAACTAACAGAAGTGTACAAGGTAACTGCAATGTACATGTCTTATAGCCCAGGGGTTCCCAAACTAGGGGTTGTGAACCCCACAGAGAGTCGATGGATTAATCTAAGGGGTGTCGAGATGATAGGACAGGATAGGACAACAGAAAAAACATATTTCTGACAGTAGAATTTATTTCAAATTACTGTAAAGCTACTAAAAGTCTTTTAAATTAAAACAAAATAAGTCCTTTTTCATGAAGTGTAATGTGGAAAGAGGGCTATATGTGCCATTTTCCTGTTGAGTACAATATCTAAAAACTGTCTTCTGATTAAACAAGGAAACATCTCAGGGATTTCATAATTAGGTGTTGATATAATGTATTGGATTCATATGTAAATATGTTGAACAAGTCAGAATTGCAAAAAGTGCCCCACATTACCCTAATACTTTTGTTTTGGAATTCCCTCTATAAGAACGGAAGTGTTTTATTTTGAAGTGAAGCGGATGTAGGGAATGGTGGTGCGGTGACTAAAACAGAGAGAGATCACGCTGCATCAGAGGTAACACGATATCTTTTTTAATATATGTACTTAAAAACATGTTTGACTTAACTGTAACAGCCCAACATTACGTAAAGATACACCTTTTCATGTTTTTAATGTTGTTTTACTTTTCTTTGTTATTATTTAGGTCCTAGTTGCATCGTTGCTAGGTAACGTAGAAACCAAGTAGCATGAACGTAACTTTGTGACGTGTAAATTATGTTCATTTTAATTTATTTTTTAAACTTTATTATGATTATTTCTAAGTAAACAGCCCAACTTTATGTTAAGACTCACTTTTTCAAGTCTGCTCTTAATATTAATTATGTTTTTCTTTTTTTTGTTTTGTTTTTCTCTGCATTGCTTTTTTTAAAATGTATTGTGTAGCCTATTTGATGTTTTCTGTAAGGTTTAAATTGTCTTTAAATTACGTAAAGCATGTTTGAGTATTATTAAAAAGCGCTCTAGACTATAAATAAAATGTATTATTATTATTATTATACTTTATTATTATTTACTGTAGGTCCGCTAGGTAACGTTGCTAGGTAACGTAAAAAACAAGGTACATTAACGTAACCTGTACGTAACTTTGTGACGTGTAATTTTTGTTCACTTTAAAGGGGGCATGCTGACCAGGGACGATTATAGACCCTTTTTTGGGGTGCTTACTGCTCAAGCACCCCTAAATTTGATCTCAGAACCCCTAAAAGGTTCAAATGGTTTTATTTTAACAGGTTCAATGTACTATGGATAGTTCTGTCATTAATGCTGCAACATTAACTATCATTAACTATCTTCAGGTCTTCTCTGCAGAAATCTGTGAATGTTTATTCTGAACCATTATTATTATTGTACACTATAGTAGACCACTCTTCTATGTATTGATATTTTTTGCTGTAATTTACATTATCCAGTGAAATGAGTGGTTTAGCAGAGGGGTTTGAACACTTGCAGGGCATTGTATGTCAAATTCTCATTAGGAGCTGAGCCCCTCTAAAGGTCTGATCCTAGCATCGCCCCTGATGATGATGAACCCTTAAACAGGCAATGTGCACCAGGAGATACACATACAGGTTTTATACATTAATAAGAGGCAACGTATCCTGGAGGAGATATAACTCCAAAATATACAAAATATGTTAACAATTATTTGTGGAAATGTTTTACTTTGGTACAAATGAGATAACTAGTAACATCAAAGTTAAATAAAAATAATAATTTTCTTATTTTTTCTAATTTTATTATTGTTATTATTAGCCTACTACTGTAAATGTGCAATCTTTATCTTAAATTATAAATAATAATTTTGTGTTGTGAGTGATGAATGATGAATGAAGAATGATGAAACATGGCTCTGTTTTCAGTATATCACGACTTGTTTTAATCAAATCGACTTTTTTTTCATCAAATCATTTGATAATTCGTTACTCTATCTTTCAATTCACATGCATTTTCATCACCTCCATTTTTATCAGTTATTTTTTGTTACTTCCACCCGTCATAGTTTAAGGGTTATTATTATTACTATTATTATTATGACTGTAAATGTGCAATAACAATGTGTGTTTTCTACAGAGTGACTTGTTTCAGTTTTTATAGACGATCTTCGGTGATTTTTCGGTGTAAACAGGCTCTGATTGTTTCCGCAGAGTGACTGGTCTTCCTCTGCATTAGACGATCTTCGGCTGCACGGCGGCTGTTAACAGGAGGCAGGACGGGACTCCCACCTCCTTCTCTCCGAGCGGCGGGAGGGCAGGCCGGTGGAGGAACAGCGGACCGACCGTCATGGACAGGACGGCCGTGGTGAAGGTCGGAGCCGCGGCCAGCGCCAGCGTCTGTGCGCTGTTCGGCGGCGTGGTGCTGGCTCAGTACATCGTCGCCAAGAAGAAGCGAGCGGGCAAGAAAACCAGGATCATAGAAATGGTGAGTAGAAAAGACGACAGCCGCCAAAAAAAAAACACTGCGTCAAGATGGCGGCAGGAAGATAGCGTGAGACCGGAAGCAGAGAGCGAGACCCTTTCAAAATAATGTGACATTCTGAATGTTGTGTGTCATTGAGATGTTGTCAGGAGAAAAATGTTGTTTATTACACCATATTATTACTCTGCAGGATGTAGAAATCAGCAACAATTTAGTTCTTAACTACTAGGAACCAGCCAGCAGCTGTTCAATTTTGAAAATATTAACTCAAAATAATGAGAAACTATATCTAAATATTCTTAGTAACTCAATTTAATGACATAATATTTCAAAGTAATGACATAGTATCATATAGCCTATGTTAAAATAATGAGATACTATGCAGAGAGCGTGACCCTTCAAAATGTGACATTCTGACGGTGTTGTGTCATTGAGGTGTTGTCAGGAGAAAATGTTGTTTATTACACCATCATATTACTCTGTAGGATGTAGAAATCAGCAACGATTTAGTTCTTACCTACTAGAAACCAGCAGCTGTCCAGTATTGAAACCTGAATAAGGAGTTTAATATATTCATATTATTGCTAATAGTCTCAACTATGGAAGCCCTTATCCGCCCATGTGATGAAAAAATAATTCTTTAAGTCATTATAATGAGCAACTGTCTCAAGATAACGATTTAGTATCTCAAAATAAGAGAAACTGTCTCAAAATACTGACTCAGTAACTCAAAAAAGAGACATAAGTAATTATTTTGTGATAGTTTCTCCTTATATTGACTTTCAGGATCTTCTTTTTTATGTGTTCACATTGACAGAAACGGGCTTCGATACATAACAGTGTTAGTGCAGTAATTGTAATAGCAAATAAACAATTTAGAAGTATAAAGTGACAGTCAATCATATTAAAATACATACACAAATAGCAAAATACAAGCAAACAGAAAGCAATTCATGAAATAATGCATTATCTGCACAGTTAATGTTAATGTCATGCGAACGGGCGAGTCTTTAAAAATGAGTCTCAGTACAGGATTGAAAAGCTGAAACAGTGTCAGCAGAAGTTTTTTACAAAGCTGACGAGCCAGTACGGCACAAACTATTTGCCCTTTGACCCTAACTCTTTTTTTTTCTTTTTGGACATTGAGGAGTTAAAAGTTTACCGATGTTCTCTGTAAAATAACAGGATTAAATAAGTCAAATGAAATAAAAACAAAGCTAATGGCAATTCAAGGGTCTGCTGATGCAACTGATGCAATGTGCTCCTTTATTCTGAAAACCATCCCCGGCCCTTTCCACGCTGCGCTCTCACTGTGGTAACTTGACAGCAGTGACTTCTCCACCACGCTTTCTCACGCAGGCGCATGTTCCCTAAAAACAGCAGCTGCTTTTTTTAGAGGTCACCAGCTAGCTTTTATTCCCCCCTCCATAGAAAAGAGCAGCAGCAGCAGCTTCCTGTCTGGGAGCAGAGAGCTTTTGACAGTCAGTGATGCTGCATTACAGCCTGCGTCCTCTGTCCTGCAGGCAGCTCTGTGTGTCTGTCGTTTAACAGGCAGCATGCAGGTTACACAAGATTCAGCAGCCCCCCCCCCATCAGTCCGGCTCTCTAACCGGTCCGACAGGAACCAGGCTGGACTCCCAACACCCCCCCCCCCCCATTCAAGTGTAAATATTTAACACAAACTGCAGAATATAAATGAAAAATAAGGGGTTTAAAATGTGTGATTCATTCAGTAGATAAAGAAACCAGAGGCAGAAATACAGCATGTGTGTCTCTGCTGTTAAATGTGAGGCACCTGAAGGTCACAGATATAGTTATTTTAGGTTCCTTGACAGAGGTTTAGCTGTGGTGTTTACATGTTTATAAAGATCTGGTATTATTGCCCATTTTTATACTTTTTAAAAAAACATATTGGTGACCAAAAGTTGTCACCAATAGTTGGGTTTCTGCGGGGCCTTAACAAGTCTTAAGTCTAAAATAAAATGTGATCATCTCAATTTTAGGCCTTTTTAAAAAGTCTTAAATACATCCATATGTTGCATACTAGGTCTTAGATTACATTTAGTTAAGTCATAAACATGTACGTTCATTTACCGCTTCCTCTGTCGCCTTTTTTTTTTTTTTTTTTTGAACAATGTTTTTATTTATTTTCAGCACAGTACAGACTATATCAAATCTGTCAGCATTCTTATCAATTAGATTACCGTAAATTCCGGACTATAAGCCGCTACTTTTTTCCCCACACTTTGAACACATTATATATGCATAATGTCTCCACGTTGCATTTAGTGTTGCTTGAAATGACCAGGGCTCTGCTTGTGTTGCCTTTTGAAAAATCGTCGATTTCCCGGGATTCCTGGAAAATTGGCTTCTTTTCCCTCAAGCAAGGTACACTTGCACTCACACTAGCCAAATAATGGGGGGGTTGCATGCAATCGCCGATGGACACACCAGCTAATATCTCTTTATATATCATATATATATATCATATATTATATATCATATCTCTATCTATTACAACGTGGGACACCTGCGGCTTAAAATCCGGTGCGGCTTGTACAAGTACAAAATTGATTTTCTTTCTAAAATTAGAGCATGCAGCTTTTAATCAGGTGCGCTCTGTAGTCCAGAATTTACGGTAGTAGCTTTATTGTCATTATATTGAGGGTCAGACAATACAACACATCATGGCCCCGCCTCATGCCCATATAAGTAGAATCCGTGTTTTTATTTTACCCAGCATGCACCTGAAATTTTCAAGATGGCGCTGCCTAGATTCGAAACTATTGGCTTCCGAGCAGCAGTCCACAAACCAATGGGTGACGTCACGGATGTTACGTCCATTTCTTTTATACAGTCTATGATTAAAACCTGCAGAAAGCCTGAAAACCATCTTTCCTTACAGCCTGAATTCCCCTCCATCCTCCAGCAGCTATTTACATAAAATCTGCATACTAATAACCATCTGTCTATATTCAGAAAGGTTTGTTTTGTGTGTGTGTGTGTGTGTGTGTGTGTGTGTGTGTGTGTGTGTGTGTGTGTGTGTGTTGGTATTAAGGCGGGAAAACAAGTAAGCAATGTAACTTTTTACCTCCTTGTTTATCTACCTTTTTGACTACATATTTCAGCAAAGAGGAAGAGTACTCCGGTGCTATAAAGGTTAACATGCAGAAGAAGATGTGTTGCAGGGATTGTAAAGTTGTAGTTTTATTTCAGACTTCAAAGCAGATTTTTTTTAGACTTTGAACAGTAGGTGTTGCTTTATATTGCAGTGTGTGATTCATGTCTTCAGTTACTCGGCTCCACCTTTCTATGAACTGCCCACTCACACAAGCTTATTCAACATTCAAAAAGTAACACCCCGCCACCCCCCCACCCCACCTCTCTCCCAAATTGAGCCGTCACTTGTCACTTTTCCATCTTCTCTGCAGTAGAAATGGTTGATCAGCTCCCAAAGCGTGTGCAGGTAAAACATTCATGGTTTTTATCTCTTGTTCATTTTCCTGCTAGATAAAACTCCTTCGTCGTCTTGCAACAGTCTGAATATTTTTAGAGCGGGGCAGTTTGTTGACCGTTAACAACCTGGCGTCTGTTTGTTTGCATCATTCTTGATTTAGGAAGTGAAGGATTTAACTGCCGGTTTGTGTAATTCGTGAAACCCAAACGCTGGAGGAGAAGCACATAAATGAATGAATACAGTTTTATTCAGTGAGTCTGCTCAGTTAGTTTTCATGTCATGCTGCCAATTATGACTGAAACTAGCAATTATCGTAATTATTGATTAATACGACTTGAATTTTCTGATTTTTTTTTTTTTTATTCATTGTTGGTCAGAAAAAAAGTGAAATGGGTCAATGAAGCTGTTTTGGTCCACAGCTTAATGATATTCAGTTTCCTGTCATCAAGGACTGAATGAAGAGAAAATATTCACTTTTTTTCCCCTTTGGAAAAAATGACTCAAAATGATTTATTTATTATCAAAACAGCAAATGGTAAATGGTAAATGGACTGTACTTATATAGCGCCTTTATATAGCAGAATCCTTAAAAAGTCTTTATGTGTGGACCTGTAGGAGTTGAGGCATTACATTAGATTTGAGTGAAATTACATATGTTCAGTTTACGTTATTTATCATTATTATCATTATTTTATATAAACCAAGCAAGCAATTTATTAATTAATTAAGTAAAAAAATAATCAGCAGTTCATTATAGCAGGTATAATGAAACGAATCATTAGCTGCAGCTCCATCTCAACCCACTACAACAGTATAATCCTGCTTTTGCATTATTACATGTCTCATAATATATCACATATGAGCAATGGTGTTAGTTTTTCCTTTTAAAGAGACATTAAAAGTCATTGAATGTGTACTTAAAATAATATGCAGACACCCTGAAACAGTTGTTAGTTTAATTATTCTACTTATTGATTAATCGTCAATTTGTTGCAACTCGGCCGGCAGTTATTGCTCGCGTTTAACTCATCGAATGGAGAAACAGAAATGGCGTAAACACGACTTTTCAGCCACAAACCTCCACGGATGTTCCCAAAGTCTCTCAAATAATAAAAAAAAAGGAGCAAAGTGCCACATAAAAAGCAAAGCTGCAGGGCAACCAGTGTCCATGTGTCGGCTCTGCATCATCTGGTGAAAGAGTGAAACCAAGTGACAATAGGATTTTTGGGGGTTTTAGTAGCCGCTGAAACTGCCGGACAGAAACTTAATTTCCTGTCTCGACCTTCAGCGCAGGAAACTTGTGATCTTCTGTTTTTTATGTCGCCTTGAAGACGAACACACATCCGCTTTAAACCCACAGGAGCCTAAAAAAAAAATTCAGTCAGGCTTTCATCCTCTGGCCGTTCCTCCACAGTGGGATTTGTGACCCCCCCTACCCCTCCGCCCCCCAAATCCTTCACAGAACAACAACAACAACAAAAAGAACAAGTTCATTCTTCTCTTCATTCCCAAAAAGCCACAGTGGTTTTTGTTCTGAAGTGGTTACTGCTCTCGTTTTACCAGCACGCCTTTTTTTCCCCTTTGTTTGTTTAAAGTGTAACAATAAGCATCAGCGTCCTGTACTAAGTAGGTCAAAGGTCAAAAGTTCAGGACATGAAATAATTGACTCAAGATCAGAGCATTACTGTTCAACTCAACACATTTATTTTAAGCTTTCAGTCAGTCAGATCCAAGTGATCAATAAATCAAATCAAAAAAGCATGGGAGGAAAAAGGAAGGACAGGAGGGAAGGAAAGGAGGGAGGGAAGGAAGACGGAAGGAAAGGAGGGAGGAAGGAGGAAGGAAGGAAGGAGGAAGAAAGAAGGAACAAGTCAAAATAGACTGGATCAATTTGACCTGGGAGAACGACACGAGGTTAATATTGTAATAATGAAATGTTTTGTTGTGAAGAATGTAGCTGAATTAGTTTGATTATAGTTTTAGTATCGTTTCAGTTCATTTGAGTACTGGTTAATGCTTTTATTTTGAAGGTACCGGGCAGCTCGGGCACACAAGGTGATTTTGAGTTTATTTAGGTTTAGTTTTTATTTTTAAGTTAAGGACAAATCGCCACTTTTTTGATGATAAATCCACCTTGAACTCGTGATGACGTGCTCTCCACCCTGCCACAAAACACAAAACATGTCATATTTATTTATTATGGTTTCTTTAATAGGGGCAGATACAGTATACAGTATACACAGACAGGCTAGAACAACTGTGTGATGTTTATAACTAACACTTGTCCCTCAGAGTGAGACATACAAATATTTAAAAAGACAAAGAATTAAAAAAAAAAGTAAACCAAGGACGTCAGCATAATAAATACAGAATAAAAGCTACACATAAGATATACATAAAACTAGACATGAGGATATTTTTGTTGCTGAATTGACCAGGATTTGCTGAGTCTCTTGAAAGTGGTGAAGTGTGCAGCAGATTTCAAGTGTTCAAGTAGCAAATATATTTACACACACATTCATGTTTTCATGTATTGTGAGCCAGTTCGTATATTTGTTTTTAGCAGTAAATTTAATAAAAAAGACAAGCAGACAGTCATCTACTGTGATGTGAAATGCTGGATATCATTCAAAACAGAAAACAGGAAGGAGTTTGGTGAGTTGATTGGGTTTCGGGTTTTTGAGGGGGGTCCATCATGTTCTTTAAACGTCCCGTCATGGTAAAATAAAACAAAAAGTTCTCCATCCAAAGCAAACATAAAGCAGTCATCTCAGATCCAAATACCATCTCCGTCTCCTCCAGTATCTGTCAACTCTTTCAGTTTCGTATCTCAGGGGAGAAAAGTTAATCTTTCCACTTGTGAGAATTTCTGTCCAGTCTAAGATCGTCAGACGCTCACTACTCAGACATTTCCTGCTTCTTACTGATAATATACTAATACTAAATAAACTAAATATACTAAACTAATAATATTTGTAGTAAATATCCGTCTTGTTTTACTCAGTCCGACTGTGGATGTTTTCCTCTCCATGGCTGCTTTCAAACAAACAAACAAGTCGAATCGAAGCGCCTCCCGTCAAACGATACCTGCAATCGATCCTTTTTGCACCCAGAGCTAAAAAATATGACTATTTATACGGACTTGCTCACAGCCAATCAGCACCAGCGTTTTTTTGACTTTTAAAATGCATTTGTGCTAAATCCAGTCATTTAGAAGCTTCTAGCTTCATTGTTGATTTTCATTGTGCTTCTCTCCTCTATCCTTCCTCTCTCTCCTCTCTACCCCAACCAGTCGAGGAAGATGTTCTCCCACTCTGAGTCTGGTTCTGAGGGTTCTTCCTGTTAAAAGGGAGTTTTTTTCTTGCTACTGTTGCTCATGTGTGAATGTTGGGTCTCTTTAAAGTTAAAACCTGAAGAGTTCGGTTTAGAACCTGCTCTATGTGTAAAGTGCCTTGAGATAACTTAGTTGTGATTTGGTGCTATACAAATAAAGATTGATTGATTGATTGATTGATTGATTGATTGATTGATTAATTGATTTAGATGTGCAGGAATAGTGGTATCACTTAAAGAATACTTGGATTGGTGCTGGTATTATCAATTTTTAAATAATACCTAGCTTTAGATATCAGTTTTGAGATTTGTGCATAAATACAGATTCATATTTTTGGTTTTTGATCTGACGCTATAATCTGGATCGGTTCCTGTTGAGTTCAGTTGGTTTACAAACACATTTAACACAGGTGTACAGTACAGTATGTGTCAGTAACTACAGTTAGGCTTAGATGCTCATTATTTTAGGAATGTTTCTTCAGTTATAATCGTGACAGCAGTACTGAGCAGGTAGATTATATATTAGGTTGTCTCTTGAAAGCAAAGTGAACAAATAGGTCAAATTATTCCTTCACTAATATCCAGAGTCTGTCACATGGTGCAGTTTAGCTCTTTAATGCTAAGAAATGTTTTTATTAGAAAAATGCACAAATGTATTAAATATTCTTTATGTGCTCTATAAATTCACTCTGGTGATTTATTTGGCTTTATTTTTTGTCTTGTAGCTTGTTTAGAGTTGTTTTTTTTAATGGTGTTATTGTGTTTCTAAGGGAAGAGTCTGTTGTGTGTGTGTGTGTTTCAGCTGATTCACCACTAGATGGCAGAAAAAAGCAACGTTTCACTCTGTAGAGCTGCAGAGGGGAGGAGATGGGGGGCACTGTACACATCCTCAGAGCAAATCAGGGTTTTTATTTTAACATTTAACATAAGATATGATCAGTTCATGCATTAGACTAATCAGAACTGGGTGTATATTTGTGCAAAGTGACAGCGATAAGACCCAAACGCAGCGAAGTGAATCTGTCGTCTGCCAAGGTTGTGATAAGAAACAGATGTGTGTACGCAATGATCCACACATGATATGCAGTTTCATCATTGCTGCGGTTTGATACACACTATACTGTGCTCCCAGGAAAGATTAGACAAGGGGAGAGGATATTTTAAAGAGTCTCGTGTGAGTTCATTAGCAGGTTCTTTACTGGGAGCAGTCTACTGTTTGTTTGGGTTGTTTTTAGGATGGGTCCTGCTCAGTATTTACAAAATGCTTTAAAATTTAAATGTAGGAATACTCCAAAAATGTTTCTTTTCATTTGATGTTTTTAAAGTGAAGTAATTATTATAGTCCACTTAAATATACTGTAGGTGGATAACATATTTAGTATTTATCATTCTTTTGACATTTCCAGGAGCAGGAGTGTTGTTTTGTGTCGATGTAGTTTAGTCAAATTTAAAGGGTAACTTGCACACCCTTCTTTTTTGTGGATCAGCATCAAATTTCTGCTTTTAATCCATTTGAGAGAATATATTAGAGGATTATGGCAAAAATGTCTAAGTGGTGTAACCATAAAAACTTTGTACCAAATAATTCAACTTGCTTAAAAACAGTAAATAGTCAATAAAACACCATATCAACTAGTTTGACATGATCTTTTATATTAAATAAAGCTAATGGAATACTATTGTTCTAAATATTACATTTCATCTGGAGAATCATGGAGATCAGGAAACATTTACACTCATTAGTATAAGTCCACTTAAATACACTGTAGGTGATAAAATATTTAACATTTATCATTCTTTTGTGGTTATACCATTTGACATTTTCAGGAGCATTCAGTCTTACTTTTGGTAAAAAATGGTGCAAATGTCATTTCAAATGATATAAAATCAACAAAAATGCAAAGTGTACATTTTAACAAACTTGATGCTGCTTTTAAAACAATTTTTTAATGAATTGCTCATCTTGTCAATCATTATTTGTCACTGATCCAGATATAAATTGACAGTTTTCCTCATTCAGCTATGATTGTCCCCTAACCCCTGACCCCTCACCCAATGGTTAATACCATAGACATGATGATGAAAGTCACCCAAATTTAAGGTGGGTAGATTAACAACTTTAATTTCTGGTGTTTTTAATAAAAGAAAAGTCAAAGTGTTGCAGCTGAAGAGTCACTGAGCAGAGCTACTGATGCCTGACCTCATTGCTAACACCACTCACTGGTACTGAAGGAGGAAGGTTTTTGCTTTTACTACCACTAAATGTCAGACTGCTTTCACATAATGTTACAACGACAGGGAATTAATAATAATGTGACGTACAGAGACGATGCAGATAAGATAAGATAAGATAATCCTTTATTTGTCCCAAGATGGGGAAGTTTGTATTATTACAGCAGCAAAGTGGACAGTGAAATAGAAACGCAGCAATAAGAAAAACAATAAGAACAATAAAAGTGGAAAAATATATAATAATATATAGAATGATTGTTACATTATTTACAAGAATAATGGGATGTCTTACTTTTTATTATCTTTTTAAAAGGAGGAGGAAAAAAAGGAGTAAGAGGAGAGGATGTCAGCTGAGTGTCCCTGATTACTCACACAGGAAGTTATTTAACTGTTTTCTGTATTTAAAACAGCTGAGATAAGCCAATCATTCAGTGTAACAGGCTCGTGTGTTCACACAATTATCATATCACCAGTACCATGGTGCAGCTATTCCTCAGGACACGCTGTAATTCACACTGTGCTGCTCACTTTATTTATTTTTATCATGAGAATGCTGGAATGACTATAAATGACCCTTAATAACCAATCAGTAGCCAATCAGAAGGCAGGTTTTTTTTTTTTTTTTTTTTTAAATGTCACTTGTATTTCTGTAACGATTCCCACGAAGTGTCGAGGGAGCTACAAAGATAATGATCATTCGGTGGGGTGAAGTTTTTCCCCAGCGTGTCCGGACGTCTTCCAGCGGCCGCGCCGACTTATCAGTAGCGGCAGATGGCTGTAACCATGACGACCAAAGCAGCAGCAGCTCCCACTGTGGGGTGTGGTCCTCCGAAACCGATAAAGGGCAAAGATGCAGAGTTTTACAGACAAAGTTTTTAAAAGAACATTTAAACATTTTAAGGTTTTATCAGTACATGAATTGGGGGTTTGGCGCGGGGGGGGGTTAAATACTCCTGTCCTTTGACCTTTGACTCCAGCAAGCCTCAAGGCTGGAGTCAAAGGTCGTCAAGGACTCGTGTAGCTCAGGTGGGATTTCAGAGGAATGCCAGTCGGGACTTTAACCTGAACATACTGTTTATACTCAACACCCTCGCTGTATGTTCTGGGTCTAAGAATCACCTCATAAAAAGAGTCTATACCAAATGTTGAACCCTGAGATCTATTTAGAAAGCATCAATAGTGGATCTGACTGATCAATAAATGTGATTAAACCTTGATTCATGTTTCAGAGAGCAGAGAGAGTGTAGCTTTTAGGTTTTACACCACTAAACAGCTCCTATCACACAATATCATGAGTTAGAATAGCGTTTCCTCATTTCTTGTTTTTAATGAGTCATTGTTTATTTAAATTTTATTTATTTTTTGTTTTCGAACTATGTACAGCACCTCATGTTACATTACTCTGCATGAAAGTCTGGGTCATTGGTTTTTAAATAGGGCTCGACCAATACTGGACTTTTGGGGCAGATGCCGATAAAGATATTAGGGTATTAAAAGATGCAGATATCAATATATTGACTGAGAATCTTATTTAGACCTACTGTATGTATCTTTAAAAAAATTTATTGGCACATATCGCATATGTGCCAATACATAGTATCTACACTGATACTGATATATCTGTGACAGGTTAATATCGGCTGATCAAATGCTGATTTTTTGCAGAGAAAAAAGAGACAAATTTAAAGCCAATTGAAATACTGAACCCACTCTAACTGATATTCTCACATTAATGTACAGAAGCTCCAAAATGTTACATTCAGGCAATCAGAAACAAATCTGAAACTTGTCAGAGAGTCTGAGCTCCTCGCTGATGTTCCTTCACACAGTTTATCTGCTCAGAGTTGCATTTTCTCCTCTAATGGCTTTAAGAGATATGAACAACTCAAAGTGTATCTGCAGCCTGCAACAAAAACCTTTGGAATCACAAAGCAACAAACACAAACACTGCATACCGTCACGTTTTTTTGTCATAAATTTGAGCAAACTAGTGACTTTGATCTGATTGTATCGTTTTGACATTAACCACATATAAAAACTAGTTTTAAAGCAACATCAGTTAAAATGTGCATTTTGTATTTTTGTCGGTATTATATCATTTGAAATGACATTTACACCATTTTTTAACCAAAAGTAAGACTGAATGCTCCTGAAATAGTATCAAATGGTGTAACCACAAAATCATATTTTATCCACCTACAGTGTATTTAAGTGGACTTATACTAATAATGAGTGTAAATGTTTCCTGATCTCCATGATTCTCCAGATGAAATGTAATATTTAGAACAATAGTATTCCATTAGCTTTATTTAATATAAAAGTTATAATGTAAGATCATGCCAAACTAGTTGATATGCTGTTTTATTGACTATTTACTGTTTTTAAGCAAGTTGAATTAGTTTTTATGGTTACACCACTTAGACATTTTTGCCATAATCCTCTAATATATTCTCTCAAAATGGATTAAAAGCAGAGTCCACAAAAAAAGAAAGTGTGCAAGTTACCCTTTAAATTTGACTAAACCACATCGACACAAAAACGTAAGTACAGATGTTTGTTGGTGAAACTCACTAAAATGAGAGTAAATGAGATGAAAAAAGAAAGAAAGAAAAAATTTAAATCTGCTGTTGCAAACGGGGTCAAACCCCATTTAAAAAAACATCCAGAGTGAAGACAGTGATAGAAATGCCTCAGGACTAAATAAAAACACTGATGATTGGCGGTTCCAGGTCTTCTGTGTGCAGCAGGGATGTGCTCTTATTGTGGCGGGGTGTAATCGGAGAGCGTCGACCTAGTTTTGGGGGAGTCGCGGTATGCAAGCTGTTATGAGATCAGCTTAGGGAAGAGATAGCTGGCCTCATGTTCCCGTCTCCCACCAGCAACCTCGCACAGGGACAGAGGAGGAGGAGGAGGAAGAAGAAGAGGAGAAAGAGGAGGAGAAAGAAGAGATGTCTCAATCAGCAGAAGTTGAGCCTGAGGATGAATTTACAGTGTTGCACAAAAGTTTAAATGCAGAATTCAATCTTCTGTTTTTTAAATCGCCGGTGTGTCTCATTTCCACGACTTCTCTCTTTTAAATTATGGAAACCAGAGAATTTGAATTGAATTTGAATTAGTTGGCAAGTAATCGACGCAGCTCTAGTTTTTGAGAATTTTGTTAATTTATTCTTTTGTTTTGCATGTTGATCAGAAGGATCTGACTATTAGGTATATTAGTATTGATAATGCACTGGACTTAACCGTTTGATACTCTTTAGGGTCTATATCAATAAAAATGTATGATTGATTGATTGATTGATTGATTGATTGATTCCACTCCACTGCACTGTGAAGACTTACATTGTACTTTTCTCTCAACTACATTTATTTGAGAGCTTTAGTTACTAATAACTTTGCAGATTTAGGTCATTTAATACACAATGTAATCAACTAATAAGTTATAATGTATTATTATAGAATGAACTACCCAGTAGTGTGTAAAGTAACTGTTTACACAATAATTTATTAGTACTTACATTATTCTCATCTGGATCAATTCTACATGAAGATTACTTTTACATTTGGTACTTTAAGTATATTTTGATTCTGATGCCTTACATACTGTTTAAAGGTTCAATTTGACCCATTTTTACATTTGATAGTTGGTAAAAACACCCGATACACTTTTACTCTTTTAGCTGGACTTTTTCCTTATGTGACCCACAGTGTACAAAAATGGATATAAAATACACAAAAGTCGTCTTCACTTCGCTTCTCGTTAACTCGGAGTGTGTGTTTTTGCACAAATTCCCAAAATTCATCCATCACAGGCTTCACGTTTCTTATGGTGATGTATTCCAGCGGTTTGACGTGATATTGATCACACAAATACAATAATGGAAGACTCTGGATTAGCTGACAAATAAAGGAGGACAACTTTGGGCCCCGGGGCCACTCAAGAGGCTTACCTAAGTGTGTGTGTGTGTGTGTGTGTGTGTGTGTGTGTGTGTGAGAAAAAGAGAAGTATATGTAATTAAATCTAAATGATGATCATGTTCAGACTCAACCAGTTTCTGTGTGAGAGAATGAAGAGATAAGACACTGTGTGTGTGTGTGTGTGTGTGTGTTTATGTGTGTGTGTGTGTGTGTGTGTGTGTGTGACTGAGGGATAGAGAGAGGCATGTCCGCGTGTGAGTGTCATATGTGACTGACCATTGACTAAACAGCCTGACTCTCACACCGAACCTTGACCCTCGTGACTCGTCATGCAGCATCGAGCTATTTACCGGCGTGTTTGTGTGTGTGTGTGTGTGTGTGTTTGAAATGTGTGTGCTCAGCAATAGTAATACTGAAGCTAGCCCCCCTCCCCTCTCCCCCCACCCTAATTGATTTTTAAAGGTTCCTTTTTCAAGAGGTCAAAGGTCACATTACTGGAACAAGGGTAGATGTCATTTTTCTTCTACTGGCCCCATTCCACGCCTATTTATATTGAAACTGTGTGTGTATATGTGTGTGTGTGTGTGGGGGGGGGAGGGGTTATGTTGTTGCTTCTATTTTTGGGCGACGCCCCCCTCCCTCCCCGGCTGCTGCTGTAGATATATAAGCCCTCGCCAGCCACACAATCTTTTCTTCACTCTTGTTTTTTAGCTGAGACAACAAACCCTGGAGGTAAGTGTGTGTGTAACTAACCAGTTATGCTTCATCATGCTGTAGCCTTTTTGTTTTATTTTACTTCAAACAGACTGTAGAAGAAAAAAAAATCTAACACTTCTGCTGTTTTTAGGATGCTTTGACCTTTGACCTCTGACCCTCAGCATTTGTAGTGTATATTGTCTGAGGTTAGACGCTAGCATCATAACTCACTCTCGGGTCTTTAATGGTGCAAATTGTGTTTTAAAAAAACTAAATAAGGAGCAGGACCGTGATGAACATCTGGCAGGTTCCCACTCGGTGTCGTTAGAGTCTCGTATCGTGTTTAATTTCTGAGAAGGGTTGTAGTGTTTTTTTTTTTTTTTTTTTTTTTTTTTTTTTTTCTCTTTTGAACGGCGAGTTTGAATTTGGGTGACGTAGGGAGGAACACGCCCTCTCTAAAACTGTGCCGCCGCCGATGCCCCGACTTGTTTTCATACAGATGTGATCCTGAGGAAAGGAATGCAGAGCCTCCGAAGACCCTGTCATTTAAAAAACTTGTGTGTGTGTGTGTGCGTGTGTGTGCGTGTGTGTGTGTGCGTGACTAGAGAGCCGACAGAAACAAAATAAAGGATTCATGTTTTATATTTAGTTTCTGTTCGGGGTGTTGTGTTTCTGTGGGGATCAGAGTGATTCATGAGGTGCTAAGAAGCCTGAAGCTGATTATGTAAGCCCCGAAGAGAGAGAGGGGGGGTGTGTGTGTGTTTGTTTGCAGAGTGTGTGTGTGTGTGTATTTGTGTACTTTGGTTTTTCAGTTGTTGGCTTTTCATCAGCACAGTCAACACCTACTGTATGCACAGTGTGTCCACTCCTCTCATCTGTCAGCTGTCAAGATTATTATCATCAGAATGAGCGTTAAAGCTTTTCATACGTTCATACCAGAATACACTGATAGTCTGCAGAGCTGCCATGATTAGTCCATTAATTCATTACCAACTGTAAAATTATTGGCCAACCACTTTTCTAATTAATTATTAGTCATTTTGGGTCATTAAAAAAAAAAGAGAAATGTGAATATATTATTATTTCTTTAGTTTTCTGTGAATATCTTACCGACGCTGCTCAGAAATGTATGAATGAATGACGACGGGCTGAAGTTTCCTCTCTGCACGGCTGCAGCTGTTTGTGTGTTTGTTGAGCTCGTTATACAACACCGACAGATTCCAAACATTAGCTGCTTCGTGACCCTGAAGTAACTCCCCCCTCGTACCCCCCCCCTCCTCACACACACCCCTTCCACAGGAGTGTGTGTCTGATCCAGGGAACAGTGTGTTCAATTAGTCTGAAGGGAGTGTCGAAAAAAAAAGATTTGAATTTACGAGTTAGTTATGATTGATGTGACAGGAGAGGTGTGGAGTTTATAATCAAGAAGGAACATGTCTTCATGCCTGATAACAACACACACACACACACACACCTACCTCCTTCTGCTCTTCATCCCCTCTTCCTCGTCGTTGTCATCCTCTTAATACCAGAGCTCTCACCATAGATTACCTGCAGGACAAAGCGCTGCAAGCTCACGATGATGGAGCCTCTTCATAGTTTCAGTATTTTCCTCGTCTGTGTTATCTAAAATATGAACCCCTCTCTCTCTCCACCCCCCCTCCAGATGCCTCAATTTGAGAAGTCGACGGTCCATATGAGGGACCCCGAGCGGGTGGAGCAGATCATCTGTGGTCTCATCAAGGGAGGAGCCTCCAAACTTCAGGTAAACGCACAAAGTCCTGGAGAAGCACAAGTCAGGGTTTAGGCAGAACAGCGCCGCCCAGTGGTAGATTCACTGCACAGGGACAGACTCAGAATATCAGCTGTGACAGTTCAGTGTCCTCCTTAGAAACAGCTTCACTGGCAAAATATGTTTAAGAGGAACCAGACTCAGAATATAAAGATAGGACATGCATCTTAAACTGAGACAACAAAGCTACACAAATAGAAGCAAACATGAACATATAACGGTTAAGTAAGTTGTGATATACACTGTGCAGTCTCATTTGATCCAATACAACAGCTCTGCTTTAAATTCTACTTTTATGAAGTTTATACATTTTCAGTTTTTAACATTTAACATTGTAAAAAGGGTGATAATTCAACTTAATGTTTATTACTGAGGTTGTACTAAGAGGTGGTGGCGTACTAGGGTGCATTATATTGAATGGTGTTCCTAATATTTTCAATCATTGTATGGTTATTGTTTTGTTGTCTGTTTCTTTGTTTCTTTATTGTAACACATTCGATATAAATACAAATGTGTGTTTAGTGCTTTAGGCCACTCTGTCTTTTAGGTTCTCTGTGAGTTGCTCTGCTTCTTCTACTGCCTGTTTCGTTATTTAACGCGCCCGTCCGTCTCTCACACCTGTCTGACTTCATTGCAGATCATCACCGACTTCGACATGACGTTAAGCAAGTTCGCCATCAACGGCAAACGCTGCCCGACGTGTCACAGTAAGTACAACCAGAGACATTTACTCACCGGTGTCAGGAACTATAGACTGTCAATTATAAACCTTGATATTCTTCTTCTTCTTCTCTGCGCAGATATCATTGATGACTGCAAGCTGGTGACGGAGGAATGCCGGCAGAAGCTGCTGCAGCTGAAGAATAAATATTATCCCATCGAGATCGACCCTAATCTCACCATGGAGGAGAAATACCCATTCATGGTGGAGTGGTAAGGCACAGATACCTACACACACACACACACACACACACACACACACACACACACACACACACACACACACACACACACACACAGCTAATGTCAGGTTTGTGTTTCTGCTAGGGCTGGGTGGTTATGGCAAAAATCAAAATCCCGATTAATTGAACTTTTAACCTCGATTACGATTAATGAACGATTATCTCCACCCTTGATGAACAGTTATGTATTTTCACAGTTTCTTTAGTTTAGTATTTTACACTGCTGCCCTCACACATGAGGATCTTTAGGGAGTGAAAATAAAGATGATTTAACCTTCCTGTCGTCCTCCCGGGTCAAATTGACCCCGTCTGTTTTGACTGTTCCTTCCTTCCTTCCTTCCTCCGTCCCTCCCTCCTTCTCTCTTTCTTTCCTCCCCCTACCTTCGTCCCTTCCTTCTTTCCTCTGTCCTTCTTTCCTTCCTTCCTTCCTCCCCTCCTCTTTTCCTCTCTCCTCCCTCCTTCCTCCCTTCTTCCTTTCCTTCCTCACTTCTTTCCTTTCCTCCCTTCCTTCCTTTCTTCCTTCCTTCCTTCCTATCTTCCTATCTTCCTTCCTTCCTTCCTTGCTCCCTTCCTCCCTTCCTTCTATGTAAAGATCATGGTTTGGGTTAAAATGATCACTGGAGACAAGTTTTCAAATCCCTTAAAGATATGCAACCTTTGCTGTCATGGCAACAGTGAACACCACCATTAATTGACATGAGCAAGATTCAGTCGATTAGAGTTTCTAAATGTCGGTTTTGATTATTATTCAATTAATTGCCCAGCCCTAGTTTCTGCTCACATTTAAAAGCGTGTGTTTGTGTGTGTGTGTGTGTGTGTGTGTGTGTGTGTGTGTGTGTGTTTGCAGGTATTTCAAGTCTCACACGCTACTCGTGGAACAGCGGCTAGAGAAAGACAAGCTGCCCGAGGTGGTGAGAGAGTCTGATGCTGCACTCAGGTATGTGTTCCTCTGTTCCTCTGATATAATGAACTTTTAACAGCACAGCATCATTCACACCTGTAGAACCGATAACTGACCGTCAGTACTGTACGATCACCGCTGGGTTTCAGGGAAGGCTTTGAGCAGTTCTTTGACCGCCTGCACCAGCACAGCGTCCCCGTCTTCATCTTCTCAGCCGGTCTGGGCGACGTCCTGGAGGAGATCATCCGCCAGGCTGGAGTCTACCACCCCAACGTCAAAGTCGTCTCCAACTTCATGGACTTCGACGACAACGTGCGTCTCTACACATTTACGTTTTTTAACAATTTCTCACTCAGTCAAGCAGCGCTGTGTTGAACCTCATTTTACACTTTTAAATGATTTATTAATTTTTTTGTCTTTATCCCGGCCGTCTCGCAGGGAGTCCTGAAGGGCTTCAAAGGCGAGCTGATCCACGTCTACAACAAGCACGACGGCGCCCTGAGGAACACGGAGTACTTCAAGCAGCTGAGGGAGTATTGCAACATCGTCCTGATGGGCGACTCGCTCGGGGACCTCAGCATGGCCGACGGCGTTCCCAACGTGGAGAACATCCTGAAGATCGGCTTCCTCAACGACAAGGTACGAAAGATATGTATATGTATGTGGGAGTTAAACATCTGTAGGTTTGGAAAAGAGAGTTCAGAGTTTAAAAAAAAGGCAGAAATTGCACCTAAAGTTACATTTATCATTCATCATTAATCATCTATGTGTTATTCAGTGCTGCTGTGAGATTTATGAGTTCCTCTCTCCGGTCTGACCTCACAGGTGGAGGAGCGACTGGACAAATACCTGGACTCTTATGACATCGTCCTGGTGAAGGACGAGACTCTGGAAGTGCCCAATGCCATTCTCCAGAAGGTTCTATAACTCCACCTCCACGAGTTTACTCCTCCTCCCACCACCACCCACCAAAATCCACCACTCTCCTCCTCCTGTTAGCCCCTCCCTCCCTCCCTTCCCTCCTCCAGCCTTTCAGACTCGTCGTTTGGACTGGACACCATCATCTCTCCCCTCCATTCACTATGGATCTCAGTGGGGTCACCTCCAGACTCTGCACCCCCCCTCTCTGTTACCCCCTCTCCCCTCCACCTCCACCTCCACCTCCACCCTCTGAAAAGCCTTTTTAAAAGACATTTTACATCTCTTGAATGAACTGTTTTAAAAAGTCCATGCAGCAGCAGCCGAGTCCGTTTCTGGTGTTATTTTTTATTTTAGTTTTTTGTCTGTTCAAATCATTTCTAAAAGTTGTCTTTAAGTCATTTATGGAAAGAGAAAAGAAAAGAAAAGAAAAGAAAAGAATAACCAAAAGTGAGAAAAGAAATAACCCCACGAACTCTCACTCCACTAATAATTTGCACATTATTGTTACCATTGTTATTCATAGGATTATTTATGATGTGGTAATATTTGTACACCATGAAGCAACTCACACTCAAATAGTTTAACTCTGTTTGAGTTCTAAGAGGTTTGAGATTAAAGAAGCAACTCAATGCAAAAAAAAGGACCTTTAAAAAATAAAAAATAAAAAGAAATACAATTCCTTGTAAAAAATAAATAATAATTAAAATGTGTTGCTAGGTAACAGCAGCAGTATGAAGACCACCTTCACAGTATTTTATATAGAGATTTAAAAAATGGACGTGTGTAAGGCAGAGGAGGAAAAAAACGCACTTTAAATTCTGTGTTTTTTTTGGGGGGTGAGGGGGGGGGGGGGTAGTTTGAATTTATGGATGTATGTACAGGTTCTTGCACAGAAAAGCCATGTTTACATTAAGTTGTTTATTCTTTTTAAACCCCCCTCCCCTCCATCGTGCTTATTTGGCATTATATCAACACCCAGAAGAAGAAGAAGAAGAAGCAGCACTTTATTCTACAGTGGAAACATTAAAGGCATAATTATAAATGTCTTTTTTTTCTCCTCCTCTATATTAAAACTTATTCAGTAATTAAGTGTTTTTCTCCTCGAGACTTGGAGTTAATACACATGGTAAACCCCCCCCCCCCCCCCCCCCCCCCAAAACCAAAGTGACAGATGATGCCTTCTTTCTTTTGTACAATAAAGTGCTGCGAAAACAAAATTTAAACATTAAAAATCTTCACCTTCTTTTTTCAGTAAATGTAGAGAAACACACTGCTGTCTGTGGCTCAGTTTAAGTTCATCACTTTTTTTTTGTTCTGTGGTTAAAACTGAGCACTACCTCTAAAAATATTCATCTTATTTTGTTAGGGTTTTTTTTTTTTTTTGGGATGTACAAAGTTTAAAAAAAAGACTTTGTATATCTCGACATATTGTGTTGAATGTTCTCTATCTGTGTTTTTAAATGTGCTGCTATCACCTGCATGTTGCCTTTTCTTATTGTTACGTTTATGTCAAAAAGAAACGGGAGATAAATATATAAAAATATATAATAAAAATATATATATCAATAAAAATATATAAAAATGGGGGTATAATAATGTCATACTGTACATGTGGACATTATGTGGAAATGTATAAAGAATCTGTTTGTTGTATTTTTATGAGCAGACAGTTTTTCTTTTTTTTTCTTTTGATGGTGTGAAATTGAAAAAAAAATGCAATAAAATGTTGTTTTCTGAAGTCGTGAGTGGACAAAATTCTGACCAGAGGTGTCAAACTCATTTTCATTCAAGGGCCACATACAGAACTATTTGATCTGATGTGGGCCGGATCATTAAAAAGATGGAAGGAAGGAAGGAAGGAAAGACAGGCAGATGGAAGGAAGGAAGGAACAAAGAAAAGAAAAAAGGAAGGAAGGAATGAAAGAAGAAAGAAAGTAAGGGAGGAAGGACAGAAGGAAGAAAGGGAGAAAGGACAGATGGAAGGAAGAAAGGCAGGAAGGAATGAAGAAAGGAAAAAAGGAAGAAAGGGAGGAAGGACAGATGGAAGAAAGAAAGGAAGGAATGAAGAAAGGAAAGAAGGGAGGAAGGAAGAATAGAAGGAAGAAAGTAAGGAAGAACAAAGAAAGGAAAAAAGGAAGGAAGGACAGAAGGAAGAAAGGGAGGGAGGAAGGAAGGTAGGAAGGACAGATGCAAGGAAGGAAAAGAACACAGGAAAGAAAGTGGGTCGGATTGGACTCCTCGGCGGTCCGGTTCTGGCCCACGGGCCGCATGTTTGACGCCCTTGATCTAGACTAACACAGACTTCCTGATTGAAACCACATTATATCATCTTTATTTTATATTTTAAGGTAAAAATAATCATTAAAAACAGATAAAATGTTAAAATACAACAGAGCAAGGCCCAAAAAATGGTGCTTTGACTTCATATATATATACTTTCATTACTAAGATAATGATTTTCATATGTTTGGTTTCATAAACTGCAGAATAGGATGAAATGTAACTCTCCTGACGTCCTCCTGGGTCAAATTGACCCCATCTCTCTTTTGACTGTTCCTTCCTTCCTTCCTTCCTTCCTCCCTCCCTCCCTCCCTCCCTTCTTACTCCTTTCCTTCCTTCCTTCCTTCCTTCCTTCCTTCCTTCCTTCCTTCCTCCCTCTTTCTTTAATTTTTCCTTCGTTTTTCCCCTCCTCCCCTCTTTCTTTGCTCCCTTCTCCTTCCATACTTCTTTCCTCGCTTCCTTCCTCCCTTCCTCTTTTCCTCCTTACCTTCCTTCCTTCCTTCCTTCCTCTCTCCCTCCCTCCTTACTCCTTTCCTTCCTTCCTTCCTCCTTTCCTCCCTCCCTCCCTCCCTCCTTACTCCTTTCCTTCTTTCCTTCCTTCCTCCCTCCCTCCTTACTCTTTTCCTCCTTACCTTCCTTCCTTCCTTCCTTACTCCCTCCCTCCTTACTCCTTTCCTTCCTTCCTTCCTTCCTCCCTTCCTCTTTTCCTCCTTGCCTTCCTTCCTTCCTTCCTTCCTTCCTTCCTCGCTTCCTTCCTCCCTCCCTCCTTACTCCTTTCCTTCCTTCCTTCTGTCCTTCCTTGACCTGAGGACAACAGGAGGGTTAAATTGAAAACTGTGATGAGACTTGTTTTAGTTGCAGTACCTTAAATGTCCATCAGGTGTCACTCACGCACCAGAAAAGCACTTTGAAGACTTCTGGAAATCTGGAAGTTTGGGGAGAAACAGAGGAGCAGCCAACGTGGCATATAGTAAATTCAGAAACAGCTGTTTGAGGAGTTACAAATGTGGCTCGTTGGTCTAGGGGTATGATTCTCGCTTAGGGTGCGAGAGGTCCCGGGTTCAAATCCCGGACGAGCCCTCATCTTTTAAAAAAATAGATTAATTATTAAAAGGAATTCTGCAAGTTACTTTTTATATGAAGAAAGTCAACTTCTGTCCTTTTAAGATATAAGTTCAGTCATACCCAAAAGATAACTAAACAACTTTTAAACCAAGTTATGCATATGTAATACAATGATTTAAATCACTTATCAATGATGCTCATCAATGACATGATTGATGTTATATTGATAAAGTAAGTATGTGTTTTTTTTTTACTGTAATACTTTAACTTCATCACTCATAATACTGTAGTACTTTTACTGTAATACTGCATACTACATCACTATAATACTGCAGTACTTTTACTGTAATACTGCATACTACATCGCTCATAATACTGTAGTACTTTTACTGTAATACTGCATACTACATCACTCATAATACTGTAGTACTTTTACTGTAATACTGCATACTAAATCGCTTATAATACTGCAGTACTTTTACTGTAATACTGCATACTACATGACTCATAATACTGCAGTACTTTTACTGTAATACTGCATACTACATGACTCATAATACTGCAGTACTTTTACTGTAATACTGCATACTACATCACTCATAATACTGCAGTACTTTTACTGCAATACTTTAACTACATCAAGCTTATAATACCTTTACAGTGTTCATATTGTGATTCAGCACAAGTATTACTTCATGATTAGTTCCCATGGCAACTTTTATACCACAAATGTGTTACATCCATTTATATCTAATCAAGTAGTCATCAATAAATCAGTGATTGATCTTTTTTTTATTAATGAATCAGAGAGCAGAGAGAGTTTTTTCTTTAGGTTTGACACTAGAAGTCTATGAGTGGAAATATATTCTCAATCACACTGACTGTATAATAATGTCATGTTATCTTAAAGCAATGAGACAGCCATAATTATTTCCTTTAATTTACTGAAAGTGAAGGATGCAACTCCTTTTTGAATGGTGGGTTTCATTATATAACCATTCAAACCATCACTCAATACTGACCCAAAACGATAAATGAATAGTTTTTCAATAAATAATATTGAATATTTCCATTTCCATTTCCATTTATTTTTTAAGTGTCAAAATTTGCCCTGAACAGTATGTGAGGGTTTAAATATACTTACTTACAGACTCTGATGGTGTGAATTAACAGACATACAGAAGTTTTTGTTGGAAGTGAATCCTGTTGCAGTGCACCTAAAGGCCTGTAGATGGCGCCAAGTCACCAGAAGATAAATATATATATATAACGGCGTTCTGAAGTTTCAGGGGCAGCAGCAGACCGTGCAACGTGGCATATACATTAAGTATGAAAGTCAGGGCTTAAAGTCTGTTCTGCACGTGGCTCGTTGGTCTAGGGGTATGATTCTCGCTTAGGGTGCGAGAGGTCCCGGGTTCAAATCCCGGACGAGCCCACAGGTTTTACAGGTTATAAGTGTAAAATATGAAATGGGACAAGTTCAATAATAAGGTGCAGAGTAAATCAGTGATTGCAGGGAGTCTCAGGGACGCTCTCAGGGACGCTCTTCAGATGAGTACGTAATTTCCACTATAATTACACCCATAAGTAATAAAAATGACTGTATGATATTTTGGATTAATACACATTTCATACACATTCTGTAATAAAACATCTAAAAGCAAAACATCATATCAGATGAGGGTCTGTGGTCTAATTTATGTCTTTTAGCATGAAAAGGTTTGAGAACCACTGGATTCAATTATTTAATACACAGAAATATTGAAATATGTGAGTTTATTTTGATGTATGATAAGCTATATTATATCATAAATTATATGATACTGTACATAATATATTCACTATCATGGTTTTGATTTTCAAGCTCTGCACTTTATTGACATTATTCTTCAGCAAACACTCACATGTTTCAGTCATTCAGCTTTATGTCATACAGTTTATCTTCAGTCACGCTGGATGTAATCAATATAATCTTTATGGATACTTTATAATACACGTTATTGATACTTTAATTATATCAAGCTCATAATACTTATATACTTTTACTGTAATACTTTAACTACATCACCCATTATACTTATGTGCTTTTACTGTAATACTTTTGAGCTCATAATACTTATATACTTTTAGTTTAAGAGGATCTTTTATTCCTGACTTTTACTTGTAATGTAAAGTAAAGTAAAGTTTTTTTTGTTGTATTACTACTTTTATACTTAAGTAAAGGATGTGAGTACTTCTTCATCCACTACTTATATATTTCTACTTTTTAATTAAGAAATAAACACTTCTGTCAATCCAGTTTAAAAAAAAAAGAAGCACATTCAATCCAAAAACTCCATTTCCCAGCATGCCCCGTGTGTTTCCGGTCCTGCGCAGTGCGGCCCAGCTTTGAGCGTCAGTACCATGACAACAGGACGATGGCTTCTAGCAGCAGCAGCAGCAGGGAGAGAAATGTGATTTTTGTGTGACCCGGGAGGTAACAAAACAAAGCGTCGGGTGTTTTTTAAGGACTAGCTGGTAAACACAGAGGTAAGAAAGACTCGTGAACATATTTAAATCACCTGTAAGCTCGTTGCTAGGTAACTTAGAGAGAGATAGCTGAGTTAATTAGCCGGCTAAGCTAAAGTTAATTCAGCCTTTCTGTTGACGTTTAGCTGCAGGATGCCTCAGTTTAAAGACTTAAAACAGCCTCCTGATGAATGTTTACTGCACTGACTTTACCGTTTTTTAGTATTCAAACATAAAGGAGGTTTTTCCACATGAGTCCTACTGAGTTTTAAACATGACTAAATCCACAGGTGTTTGTCTGGGTGCTATTAGAAACCCCAAGATGAATAGAAACTTTAATACAAAATCAAAGACTACATCAGCTAATTAACTCTTTTAATTATCTTTGTGTGTCTGAAACTGTGAATGGAGTCTGTGCCGCAGCTTTTTAGCACATAATACCCAAAACTGTGGATTTAAAGGAACGTTAAAGGAGATTTAAAAAAAAAAAAGAAGAAGCAGTCTTTTAATGGCATTTATGTTTTGATTTATGTAAAGTGGCTGCTGTGAAAGACTTATTTTCCTTAAGGTTAAATAGAGTATCTATCTATCTATCTATCTATCTATCTATCTATCTATCTATCTATCTATAGTAATTTCTCATTGACCATCTAAAATACTGATGGATTCCAGCAAATGATCGCTCCAGTCTGACATCCAATTCTCATCAGTCAAACCATTATATATAATATGAATTTTCAGCATATTCAAACATATATTTTAACATGCGGTACCTGTTTATATTTCTATAAGAGGGTTACGTCTTCTGGCAACATATTTTATCTTAACAATATTTAAAAACATTAGTAACTTCTGTCCCGACTTTGTGCATCATCAGTGTCTTTCAGTGTAACAATTGTAAAAGGTCATTTTAAAGCATATCACATCCTGCTGATCATGTGACAGTGTGACATCACAAAAGGGCCCTTAGAAGACCCTCTACCCATGTGGTGAGGTGACTAAATCTCTCTGTAATATTTGACTATATGACTGCAAATAACGATTTTAATAGTAATCAACAGCTGCTAACTGTTCAGTTTGTAAGCCTCAGCATCTTTCTAAAGGACACATCATGAAGGACGATGGGACAAAACATGTATCCCTTGGCTCAAGGAACCTTCTCACTATGTGTCAGTGACAAATAAGGGTTGGCAAGATGAGCAATTCAGGAATATCTTTAAAAATAGTTTTAAAAGCAGCATCAGGTTTGTTAAAATGTACATTTAGTATTTTTTCATTTGAAATGACATTTGCACCCTTTTTTAACCAAAAGTAAGACAGGATGCTCCATTTAGTGTTTTTAAGCAAGTTGTACTATTTGGTACAAAGTTTTTATGGTTACACCACTTAGACATTTTTACCATAATCCTCTAATATATTCTCTCAAAATGGATTAAAAGCAGAAATTTGATGCTGAGTCCACATAAAAAGAATGTGTGCAAGTTATTCATACGTTTATTTTCACATTTTAACCCTTTAAATTTAAACTAAACCACATGGACACAAAAATCTTTGCTGACCCTTATACAGCTGCCCAATATTTATTAAAGAGATGAGAAACAAATGTCAATGATCTGATCTGATCCTGACAGAAAGCATGAGACAAGATTAATATAAAATATATTCACAGCTAATTAAAGAGGAGAAGATGAGCTGCACACAGTCTGAGAGGAGTCAATGAAGCACAGAGCCAAGCAGACAGTCACAGGATGATACTGTAATGTTCACACATCCATCTTTTACTGCTGCATGTGGTGCTGAAGCTAACACCAGGGTTCCCATGCGTCCTGGAAAACCTGGAAAATGATTGACCAGTTTATCCAGACATGGAAAATAAGAGAAGAATTAAAATATCCTGGAAAATTACTGCTCTCTTCTCCACTTACATGCTTAGAAATGTTGACATATTTGTAAGCATGTAAGAGATTATTTCATAGAAGTTATAGCCATAGACTGCACATCTTCCAAGTCAGACTTCTGAGGGCAGGAGAGGAATAAACACAGAAGCAATCTGGGTAAATGTACAAAATGCAAACTGTAGGAAATGGGGATGTATTAGTGTATGGTGGGATAAATTGTCTGTTGTACTGTAGCAACTAAAAATGTCCTGGAAAAATCCTGGAAAATGATTATAAAGAAAAGAGTGGGAACTCTGAACACTACTTTTATTATTTAACCCTCAGATACTGTTCATATTCTAAGTCATAATTCACATTCATAAACTCCCCATCAGTCATTAATACATGTTTAATTAATCAAATGGAAAAAACAGACATTCACAATCACTATTTTATAGTCTAGGAGAATATTTTATAGAATATGATGATTATAACAACATGTTTTAATGCTTTTTTAAAATAAACACAGGTCAAATGTGTACATTGTCATATATAAAAATGTGTATCAGTTGCATAAAAAAAGAAAATTTCCATTTTTGTATATAGTAGATCACTTTAGGAAAAGTCCAGCTACTGTAAGAGAAATGTGTATATGGTGATTTTATAAACTCTCAAATGTAAAAATGCTCAAATTAGAAGAAAAGCAAATATCTTATTGTACTACATGATTTAATTTTATTCAATGCATTTTAAATTGTAATCATTTTTAGGTAGCCTACAGAGTATCTACATAATTCCCAGCCTTTTTTAAACACATCTTTTTTATTCTTCTTCTTCTTATTATTATTATTAAATGAAATAGTCAATAGAAGCTGTAATGTTCCTGTATGAGCTGCTCAGGCCTGTGTGGCAGTGTGCTGCAGAGAGGAGGGATCCAGGATTAGCTGCCTGTTCCACCTGCTCAGCATTTAGCAAGTAGAAAAGCTGCTTGGTCCCATCAACCCCCCCTCTTCACCACCTCCTCCTCCTGCTCCTCCTCCTCCTCCTCCTCTTCCTCCTCCTCACTCACAATCCTTACGGAGGTGTGGAGGTGCATGTGACCTTCCCTCTGCTCTGCTCATTGGCTGGTAGGAGGTGTATTACGGTGCATAAAGAGCCGCCTGCAGGGGCGAGTGGACAGAGATCATAGTGGGCAGAAGTCCAAGCTGTCACCATGTTAGCGGCTTCAGTGACACTTAACTGAGCAGCAGTCATAGTGTGAAAAAGGTCGGAGGTTTGATTCCCTGAAGAGGAAAGTGAACAAAGTGAAAGAGACGTTTTTGCCGCCTTTTTTATCACTCACTTTAGTTTAGTGTAGGTTAGGTTAAAGTCAAACACACTTGTATAAATAAATTAAATCATATGTCCTCAGAAATAGTCATCAGTTAATTAATCCATTTTTATTTATATAGCGCCAAATCAAACCAAATGGGAAAATAAATAAATGCATAAATAAATAAATACTATACTATATTTAAATTATTTTAGTTCTGTGTATTTTATTTTTATATTTCTTTTATTTCTTATTTTTTATTATTATATCTATTTTATTTTTATTTATTTTATTCTAAAATATTTTATTTTATTGCATGCATCATGTACTATTACTTCTTATTTTATTTTTATTTTTATTTTTATTTTATGCATCATGTACTTTTACTTCTCTGCCTCTGTCTTTACCTCTGTGCTTCTCATGGCCTTATTTTTTATCTGCTTTGTTTGGTTTAATTTACATTGTTAAGAAAAGTGCTAAATAAATAAACTTTTATTATTATTATTACCATCATTATTATCTAGGTTTTTGTATTCTTTATATGTCTTAATAATTCAGTTGCTATCGTTATTTAAATACAAACTTTGTGCGTCTTAGTGTTTCTATCAGTCGCTTCATGAGTTGATGAATAAATACTACACATAATCATTAAGGAAGATTTAATTAAAAGTGATTGACTTTTAATTAAGAAACCGATGAACAGAGCTCCTTTTGACTCAGACACACTTTAACTACTGTGTGATGAGTTCACAGCAGAAGAGATTTAACATTTACAATAATCTGTGTGTCTCTTTTTGTTCAATCAGAGGCAGAATGTCTCTGTTCAAGGCCCGTGATTGGTGGTCGGCAGTGCTCGGCGAGGGGGAGGAGTTCGACCAGGGATGCATCTGTGTCGGAGACGTAGACAACAGCGGCACCGGACATGGTCAGTGTGTGTGTGTGTGTGTGTGTGTGTGTGTGTGTGTGTGTGTGTGTGTGTGTGTGTGTGTGTGTGTGTGTGTGTGTGTGTGTCTTATGGAACCATGCAGATACAGAAAATGCACCTCATGTATAATAAGTAAATGATTGCTTGTGTAAGAAGATATTCACTTTCTATAACTAAAAATCCACCTAATTTTTCCTCACTTCCTCATTACTTGCTCATGAGCCACAGACATAAGGAAGATGCTTTTATTTTGTAGCTTCTAGTCTGATATCCAGTATCGGTCGGGCCTTAGTTTGCTTCCCAGTTGTTAAACATTATATTGTTTAAGCCAGAGGTGTCAAACTCATTTTCAATCAAGGGCCACAAACAGCCCACTTTGATCTCATGTGGGCCGGATCATTAAAAAGATGGAGGGAAAGAAGGAAGAAATAAAGGAAGGAAGGAAGGAAGGAAGGACAGAATGAAGGAAGGACGAAAGGACAGAAGGAAGGACAGACAGAATGAAGGAAGGAAGAAAGGGAGGAAGGAAAGATGGAAGGAAGGAGGCAAGAAAAGAAGGAAGAAAGGGAGGAGAGAAGACAGGAAGGAAAGATGGAAGGACAGAAGGAAGAATGGGAAAAAGGAAAGGGAGGAAGGACAGAAGGGAGGACGGAAGAAAGGGAGGAAGGAAGGAGGGAAGAAAATAGGGAAGAAAGGGAGGAAGGAAAGAAGGAAGAAAGGGAGGAAGGACAGAATGAAGGAAGGAAGAAAGGAGGGAAGAAAAGAAGGAGAGAAGTCAGGAAGGATAGATGGATGGAGAGAAGAAAAGAAGGAAGGAAACAAACACAGGAAGGAAAGTGGGCCGGACTGGACCCCTCGGCGGGCCGGTTCTGGCCCACGGGCCGCATGTTTGACGCCCCTGGATTAAGCTATAAGAATGATGTATTAACTCACACAAAATGAAAGCAGTCACCATCTCCTGACATATATAACATCATATAACATCACCATCTCCTGACATATATAACATCATATAACATTTATTCTCCTGTATGATTATGACATTGCAGATAAGGTGGTGGTTGGCAGCTACATGGGGATGCTGCGGATCTTCTTCCCTCACACCGGTAAATCCAGCGAGGCGGGGCAAGGTGCGGCCGAGGCTCAGCTCCTCGAAGTCCAGCTTCAAAACGCCATCATCCAGGTGGAAGTGGGAAAGTTTGTCTCGTAAGTAGACGTCACATACACCTGGGCTAATTGAAGTTTTACTCCAAAAGACAAGACAGGAGGATCAAAAGAGGCATGTTAGTATTTGGACACTGCTCTGGTTATTAATGGCAGCTCTTCTTTTTCCTCTCTGCCCGTTGGTTTGTGTCACTCCTGATAAATTGAGTCCCTGCAGATCTGAGCTCTAACACCAGGATCATTGAGTGATCTCTCGGCCCTCCCTTCATCCCGTCTCCTTCGCCTGCCCTTGTGGTTTGTAGGTCAGATTGGCATTAGCTTGATGTCCCTCTCTGCCAGGAACCTTAAACCACTATCTCACACATGCAGATCTGTGCTTTATTGTCTTAGGACAGATAACGGATTACACTCTACTACTACTACAGGCAAGGAGAGAGAGAGGGTTGTACATCATCTGTTCACTTGTGCAGAAATGTTGTGCTATTTTGAAATTTTATCATTTAGTCTATAAATGTAAGACAATAGTGGAAAAAATGCCAATCACAAGATCCAAGAGTCCACTGCCTCGTCTTTAAACTGCTTGTTTTGTTCAACCCAAACTATTTTCAAACACATAAAACCAGCGGCGGAGTGAGGCCTTGAAATCCACCGGGAATTTTTCACCAGCCTCGGTCCTGGTGTTATGTCCCAACTGGTTTCCAATTTAACTGGTTTCCTTACCAAACAGCTCCAGCTGTGTTGCGCTTCCGTCAGCAGATTCGTCACAAATTCACAAATATACATAACAGCATATTACTGGAGAATTTTAAGTTGCAGCTCACTTCCAGAAAAATATTCGCTGCAGTAGATGTGAACTGTGACTTGAAAATCACATTCATTGGATGAGCCCTTTTCTCCCTTTCCCAGCAGGCCGTGCTCCATTCCACATTTTAAGAACAAACAAAGAAAATAATATATTGCAGTTATAATTTTTAAATATACAACCATTGAAGTTGTAGAATAATGAAATAGGAGTTGATTTAAGTTGCAAAATTGGAAGTGATAAGAAAGAACTGAACCACAAGAGTCCAGAAATACATCATGGATTATAGACATCTCATATGTAAGAAGTTTTCTCAGTATCTCACAGCATCGGTGTCACTGGCGTTACCCACGTACATTGCATGACTGAATATTGACTGACTCATGACGGTTGAGGGAAGGCCACACACGTCATTGGCCGGCCTCCCGGGAATTGTCCCGTCTCTCCTGATGGCCACCCCGCCTTTGCATAAAACAGAGAAAAGGAGCAGAACCAGCAAGTGTTTCATATTTTCTTTTGCCAAATTTCTGTTATTTAACATGTTGAGTATTAAAAAATAAGGAAAAAACCCTCCTGGGCAAAATCTTAAAGGTCTGACTTCAGATGTAACCCTCTTTGTAATCATCAACATTTTCATCAGTAACTCTAATTTAATGACACACTTTTATCTCAGTAGCTGTAACAGATTACACTTTTTATTTATTTTGTCATTAAATGATGTAACAAGTTACTCCCCTACATACATGTGCTGCCCGATGAATGAATCACGGGTCTTTCCACAACTCTGTCGTGACCTTGTGTGAATTATAAGTGTTCATAGTAAAGCTAATAACACGGCCCTATTTTAAACTGCCAGGCAGAAACACCCATTCATAAATCATCGCAGCACTTTTTCATTCATAGAAAAACCATCCCTGCTGTTTTTAACCACCACATTAACATTAGTATCTTTTTTTTTTCTCCTCCCTCCCTCCTCTGCTCTGCATGCTAACCCCAAACCACCATGTGCAGGACTCTCCCCCCCCCCCCCCCACCCTCCCCTAAACTCTCATGATTTACCACCATCTATCACATAGCTCATAACGTCCGGGCTGACCGCTGAGTTTTTAGCATAGCTGTCGGAAACCCAAGAGCCCCGTCCCGCTTTGTTATTGCACCGCATAATTGGATCTGGAGAGCTGACCTTCGACGAGCCGAGGTCCAGTGAAATGTGTAAATTACTTTGTTTTTTCGGAGTAAAAAGATGATTAAGATCGCCCTCGGGAGGAGCGGGAGGAGCGGGAGGGAATGGAATGACGTGGGATGACAGGACGATGGTGATATGTATCCATCGTTTATTATACTGTATTTAAAAGGAGTGTGAAACCTTGTTGAACCTGAGGTTGACCTAATCCTCACTCCTCTCCCTCATCTCCTACTCCTGACTGTGATATCTTCTCAGCAATGTGGACGAACCTTAACTGACCCACAGTGACATTATATCATTGACGTGACGTGCAGATAAGCGATAGCAAATGGATTGTTTTTGTCTTTTTGTGTGTGTGTGTGTGTGTGTGCCCCGTGCTGCCCCCCTGGCCCATATATAAATCCGCACTTGCATATAATGATCAAGATATTCAATCCTTAACCTAGGGCTGGGTGGTTATGGCAAAAATCTAAATCACGATCAATTGAACTTTTAACCTCGATTACGATTAATGAACGATTATCTCCACCCTTGATGAACAATTATGTATTTTCACAGTTTCTTTAGTATAGTATTTTACACTGCTGCCCTCACACATGAGTATCTTTAGGGAGTGAAAATAATGATGATTTAAGATGTAACGCTGTGGTTAATTATATAACAATTATTTTTAGATGGTTCAGGCTTTACAGGCTTAATGCATTTTTAACTTCTTCGCTTAATCTGATGAATTACACATTAAATGGAACCACAAACCCTGACAGTGGTATATTTAAATGAATCTCTATGTTGAAATCTGCCTTTTCCATGGCTTCAGTGCTATGTAGTAGCAACTATAATGTGATTTTTGAGCTGAAACTCTTCAAATTTGAGTAAAACAAAAAGCACAAAAAGTCTTTATTGTGTGCACTCAGTTTTTCAAGCCAGTCTGACTTTGACATATTAAGTAATTTAGACACAAGCCAAACAGGGGAGTTGAACCTTTAAACCTGGCAGTGATATTTAAATTAATCTCCATGTTGAAATGTGTCTTTTCCATGGCTTCACTGGTATGTAATGTAATTATAATATGATTTTTGAGGTGAAACTCTTCAAATTTGGTTAAAAACCCCCCCAAAAAAGTAAACAGTGATGCTTATTTACTTATTCTCAGTTCTTCAAGCCAGTCTGAATTTGAAATATTCTGTAAATTAGACACAAGACAGTGTTGCTGCCTTGCTTTAGCCGTCGCTCTAAACACCATATCTCCCATCGCCGTACTGTGGGTGCACAGGAACGTGCCGGAAAGTGAGGTTTCTGGGAAAAGCTCCGGAGGTTTGCCTCAAAGACTTCCCACATCATCGCAGTGGAAGCAGCATCCAACTAAATCAGTCTGTTTGGAAGATGTCGTGTTTAGTTACCTGCGGTTTCCACCACAGCATTCTTCAGAGACTGGTGGGCATTGTGGAAGCCGACCTCGACAGGGAAGCACGTTGTAAATATTGTCAGGGCAGACCGAGGTGGGCAGATGGTGAAAGGTTTTGTTTCAGCACTGACTGGCAACGTTTTCCAAGAAAGAAAGACTTGTGGGATTTCAGTTTTCTCTTTCCCTTGTTTGTTCTTCTCTCAGCAAACATTACAAGAGTGGTTTTAAAAGTTAGTAAAACAGCATCTGTTCAAGGTCCAGAGAGTGGACAGATTCTTTCTCAGTGGGTTTGTGGTAAATAAGTATAAAAAAAAATCTAGGATGAGCAGCATTGAGACTATCCATCCCAAACCTCAACCATAACCAACATGAAAAAAAAAAAATCCAACAGCTGCTCCAGTAATTTTTTAAGAAGTATGAATTCAGGTTTAACCACATTGGGAGGAAGTGCTGGCTTAGCAGAAGTGTCTCTGAGAAAGAAATGTAATCTTCACCACCTCCGAGGCCGCAGCTCTTGTAGCCTGTTGTTAGCAGCTGTTGATCCTTAAGTAACTTCAGTGTGGATTTTAACACTTTTTAACAGTTTGTATCCAACATAATATACAGAAAATGTAATTTAACTTAAAGTGAGGATGCTCCACTACTCCTGCTTATTCTGTTATTGAGCCTCAGTCTTATGTTTGTCTGTAGCTGTATGATGACTGTCGTGTATTCAGGTCTTTCACGTGAAGTCTCCATAGGTTTATACTGCTGTCACCATGTGCTTTATACTCTATGTGATGATGTACTTTTATTATTAAGGTTATTCTTTATTCTGATTTATTTATATAGCACTTTCAAAACAAAGTTACAAAGTGCTTTAAAATAAAAACAGATGATGCAAGCAAAAGATCCAAAGTGAAAAAATATCGACATATACAGTAAATAAACACAAATATATAGATAACACAGCAAATACCAGCAGTTAAGAAAAGGCCATTTATTGTGTTTGTGTTTTTTCCTCTTTTTAAAGCACTTTGGATCAGCTGTGTGTTTAAAGTGCTTTATAAATACAGTTGAAGTTGAAGTGTCTTTTGTTCTCTTTTTTTCTTTTTTAGATGTTCGGAGCTTCTTCACCTGGCAGTTCTTCACCCCAGGAAACTTTCAGTCTACTCAGTTTCAGGTACACACACACACACACACACACACACACACACGCACACACACACACACACGCACACATATGATTTTCTCTTTAGTTTTCCATATCTCCCTCTTTTAATCATCTTCCTTGTGTAGTGTTCCTTTTCATCAATCGTGTTTCAACGTCACCTTCAAAGGCATCATGTAGACTTTGTCATGTGTGTGTTCAGGCACCGCGGGGAACGTGGAGCACGGCGATCAGTACCAGCTGAAGTTGGTTTATGAGCACAATCTGCAGAGAACGGCCTGCAATATGACTTACGGCACCTTCGGAGGAGTCACAGGTACGACTGACGAGACTTACGCAAGCTGTCTGACTCTTTTTATGGGGCGGTAACTTGTTAGTTTAGGAACATTACTCTACATTTGTGTCCTAACTCATTGAAATCCATGTAATTGACAAAAACATAGATGTGGAAGGATGTGGAGGGATGGGAAATATAAAAATATCCTGGAATGTTTGTGCATAATTACATCAATTATAACTTATAATAACTCTGATAGCAGCGTCATGTTCATCAGGAACAGTAGCTGCTAAGATTCACTTCTACTATTTTAGTAGCTTTCCCAGCGTTTGCAAGTCTGTCTTTGCGCGGACCAAAAAGAGTTTTAAACATCAGGCTAAGTCTTTAAAAGGCTACTTGGAGCTTTATACCAGGTTTTAGGAAGAGAGGTTTAAGTTTAGAGACAAGTTGTAATGGTTAAAGTTAGAGATAGAGACTAGGAAGTGCTTTATGTCAGTGAGTGTCCTCGCAAGTATACAAGTACAAATGTGTGTGTGTATGAGTGAACATCTGTGCATGTGTCTTGGCAAACGTGGTAATTGGCAGCATTGGACAAATACATAAAACTATAAAAGTCTCTGAGAGGAGCGAAGGATGGAAAGACAGAGAGAGAGAGAAAGAGAGGTCACATTGCTGCTCTCTCTCCAGTCAATTGGGCTTTTGGAAAAACCAAGTAGGGGAAAGCCCTCGACTAGTCGGCATCCAAGAAAAACACGCACACACACACACACACACACACACTCAAATACATGCACACACACACACACAACACACACACATGGGGAACCCCCTTTAAAGCAGCGAAAGTGGCCATCCTAAATAAAGACTGTATTGTCCAGGTGTGTGTTTGTGTGAGGAGAGAAAGTGCCAGGCATGATGGCCCTTTCATTCACTCCCTGTTTATACAGTTTGTGTGTGTGTGTGTGTGTGTGTATATGTGTGTGTGTGATTAATAGAAAGAACAGCATGGGCCCATTAAAACCAATACCTTGGCGTGTACTGGATGCACGTGTGTAGTGTGTACCAATGCCGTGCTCAGTAACGCGTGTGTTTCCATGTGCTGTTTTCTGGTAGGTTTTTTAAAAATGTCGTGCAAGCTCTCACGCACACCTAACCACATGGACACACACACACACACCCATACCAACACATACAGTCACAAAAAAATGCATGCATACATATAGAAAAACATATAAGTACATTCCCCTCTCTCCTGCAGTTCCCCTGTTTTCACCACTAGATGACACACACACACACACACACACACACACACACACACACATGGACACACACACACACACCCATACCAACACATGCAGTCACAAAAAAATGCATTGCATACATATAGAAAAACATATAAGTACATTCCCCTCTCTCCTGCAGTTCCCCGTTTTCACCACTAGATGGCACTGCAAGCCCTCGTATTGCGTAGCTCCAGGGCTTGCTGCACCATCTAATTACCAAAGATTTGAATGAATGGGGATCCTGTATTGCCTTTTGTAGGGAAATTCCCCATTTTATTCACCTCTCAATAGGGAGTTCAGAGTTCAGATACAGAACAGCACCTCTGGATCTCACTAGAGAGTCTTTTGTCTTGCACACAAGGACACTTCAACAGTTTTTAACTACCTCCTCAGCTTGAAAGAAGACAACATCACTATAGTTCAATCACTCCAATATTAGGTTTTAATAGTCTTAAATAAACCATGTTGGTCCCTTTTTTTAATGTGAAGTATTTCCTTGTTGCTCCAGATAACCAGACCAGAAAAATAACACGCAGGCATGAGGATAAAATCACAGTTTTACACAGCAAATTAAAGCTGTAATTTTATAGATAATTTGTAGAATGTAAAGGGACATAATGTCTAGACCTCCTAAAAAACTAATGTTATTATTTTACCAATTATTTTAATTCATTTTAATGTGTGCAGGTTACATATACACACTGCTGTTATAGTTCTGTAGACCCTCCTAAGGCTTTAACTAACTTAACTTTCAAAATAAAAGTGATGATAAATCTGAGGCTTAATACAAAGTAGTGTACATGTTCTTTAAATTCAAGCAGTTCAATAAAAGTAATGTTCCCTTTTCAGACTTTATTGTTTAGATTATGTTTAGAGGATTCAAGAGGTGAAACTAATATTGTAGCTGTAAAAAAAAAAGCAAAGATTGGAGAAAAATATCATAAGTGAACTGAATTTTCTGCAGCTTAATATAGATTTTTTTTCTATCACTGCAATAATCTGCTGACATTTGTGGTGGTCCAAACACTCAGTTTATGTACACTTCACATTGTTTGTGATTGTAACATTTTTATTTTTAAATGTGTGATAATACTTTTGGACATTTCTGCCTTTTATTAGAGGGCAAACATTAGAAACATGGGGAACGAATGATACAACAAAGATCTCCAGCTGCAGTTTAACAGGAGATATCACATGATTACAAAGTCGTCTTAACAGTCTTTTTGTCTCATTTGAATATTGTAGTTTTGAAGTCTTTGGTTACATACATTTTTATCATGTATCTCATATCGAAATGTTTTTAATCCAGATTCTATATTACTTCTGTCTTTCTATTTTACTGCTGCAGACGTTTAAACACTTGTTCCTTCATAGTTATTACTGTACGTATGTTTTCAGAAGAGGCTACTTTTATTCGTCTTTTCCTCATTAAGGTCAGATGAGTAGTTTGGGACACACACTGATTTTTAATGACGTGCATGTACAAACTATCACACACACATACTGATTTCTGTGGTGGTTTACTGAGTACAGCGTGATGGTCACAGCTCAGAGGCCAGACCAGCTGAATGTCTGAATGTGTAATTTTGTGTGTGTGTGTGTGTGTGTGTGTGTGTGTGTGTGTGTGTGTGTGTGTGTGTGTGTGTGTGTGTGTGTGTGTGTGTGTGTGTGTGTTTCTTCAGCAGAGTGTGACAGCGCTCCGCTCTCCAGTGTTCAAAGTGTGTGTTTGGATTTGGAAAGCCTCGAATGTGTGTGGGACTGAATTTGCAACGTCTGCTGTTACACGTGAATATGTGTGTGTTCATGTGTATGTGTATGCGTGTGTGTTAGTGTATGTGTGTGTGTGTGTGTGTGTGGGTAGGTCTATAATAGCAGCCATTTAGCGGTGCTGTAGGCGCTGTAATAGCAGCTCTGTACTAATACTGCTCTAATAGCTGGGCTGCCTTTCGGTTTGGGTCACATTCAGGCCACACACACACACACACACACACACACACACACACACACACACACACACACACACACACACACACACACATACACACACACACAGAGCACGAACTGACCTTGTCGAACTTTGGTCAGACGCATATAGATATTACATGCACACTCATAGTTGCACATGCACGGACACACATACATTCATATATTTATATCTACACTCATGCACAAAATAAACTGACACACACACACACACACTCACACACACATAGATGAGGCTCTGCCCACTGCAGTGTGCGGCCAGCCTCTGTGCTTTGTTGGCTGCTCCGTGTGCTTGTTCAACATGTCTTATTAATGACACTAATACAGGCCTGTTTCCTCTGCTGTGTCTGAGCCGCCGCGCTCTCATACTGGGCTCTTTGACACGTTATACCTGGGCGTGGGGGCGTGTGAAATTACACATGCACCCTTACTATTATGGCTCTCCTTTTTTTTTCTCCAGTGTGTAGTACTTTTTCTTTTTCTTCTTCTTATTATTGATGATACAGCGCCGTGTCAGGCTGTCTGGGGGCGTGTGTGTGTTGTTTTGACCCTCGCTCCGCTCTTCAGGGTGGGAAACGATCACCGCGCAACCGACAAATCTGTTAAGTGTTTGTCTGGGCGGGCGCTCCGACTCCTCCAGCTGGTTTTTGGAGTCCTGATCTGTCCGTAGTGTGTTTTTGTTTTACACCGCAGACCCTGGAGGCCAATTCTGACTCGCTGCTCATAACTGTTATGCTTCACTGTGTTTTTGATGTAAGACACATTTTTAAAATGCACAGTAACAATATTTTATGGGGGACTTTTATTCCCTGATAAGTTCTTAGTTTTTTCTTGAAAAGGTCCTGCAAAGAAATGTGGTTTAATTATAGGGGGGAACATAAGATAATATAATATAAATAATCCTTTATTAGTCCCACGATGGGGAAATTTACAGCGTTACAGCAGCAAAGGGGATAGCAAAAATAGAGTGTCAATAAAAAAATCAAGAAAGAGGGAACAATAAATAATAAGTCAGTAAAAAAAAAAGAAGCAATATAGCCAATAAGAGACAGTAGGAAAAAATGACTAAACTAGTTCGATACCCTAGGAACAGTTTCTACCTGGTGTAATAGACAATGCACACACACACACACAACACACACACACACACACACAGATATAGATATAGATATAGATATAAATACCCCCCTCGTGCATGAATGTAAATCCAGCCATATGCAGATGCTGCAACATTTGCCGTTGGCTCCTTATCAAACATTGTGTTACGCACACACTCGGACTCGCAGGGTGTGTCTGCGGTGTGTGTGTGTGTGTGTGTGAGAGAGAGAGAGCGAGAGAGACCTCGTCCTTCACTGTGTGTTAACGGCCACCCTGAACTCCGCTCATCACTCATACACACACACACACACACACACACACACACACACACACACACAGACACACATACACGTGTTTACACAGAATAGGTGTGTAGGAGTGTGCGGCTTTTCTGTCTAAATCCTTGCTGATAGATGGTGTGTGTGTGTGTGTGTGTGTGTGTGTGTGTTGCGCTGTAGGTGGCTGTCTCCCTGACCTCTAGTTGATGGCAGTGTGAGTTTTAATAGCGCGTTGAGGCCTAATTATAGTTCTCTGGTCACACAGTCCCACCGCTTTATGGCCGAGTGTGTTGCTGCGTGTTAGTGTGTGTGTGTGTGTGTGTGTGTTAGGAAAGGCCTGATGTGGAGCAAACTAAGCCCTAACAAACACACACATACTTGTACACATTCATACCCAGAGCCAGGTGTGTGTGTGTGTGTGTGTGTGTGTGTGTGTGTGTGTGTGTGTGTGTGTGTGTGTGTGTGTGTGTGTGTGTGTGTGTGTGTGTGTGTGTGTGTGTGTGTGAGGTGTTAATGGAGATATCAGATTCAACCAGAGGGAGAAACTCACCTCTCGGCACAACACGACATCGCCGCTGAAATGAAACAGGAGCCACGGATGTCGTTCGGGATCGCCTGTGTTTGTGTTTTAAACACTGCAGAGTTGAAACAGCGGAGTCAAGAGAGTGTATTTATAAAAGCGTAAAGTATGTAACTCGAAAAATATGACGCCTCTATGAAGCCAATGGTGATCCCGCTTATACACATTTGAACTGTTTGTCCAAATTAAATTTTCTCTGCATAAAAACAGACTTTATTAATCCCAGCTGGACGGGTTTGTCTTGAGTACATTGTGAGGGTGATTTAACATGCAGGTCTTATGTTTGAATAAGTGCATGAGACTTTTTAAAAAATTGAATTCTGTCACATTCATTTAAAGGCAGTGACAGCACAAGTTTAATACAGAAATAAGGATTTTCCTCAAAATTGTATTAAAAGTTTGACTTCATGTGTTTCCCCCAACCCCCGACTTTGGGCACAATGTGTTAACCTTTACATACAGTTCATGGGTTGGTGAGATTAACAATTAAAAAAAATCTGAAAAATAGTTTTAAAAGCAGCATCAGGTTTGTTCAAATGTACATTTTGTATTTATGTTGGTTTTATATCATTTGAAATGACATTTGCACCATTTGTTTTCCCAAAAGTAAGACTGAATTCTCCTGAAAATGTCAAATGGTGTAACCACAAAAGAATAATAAATATTAACAACCAACCATTCACACTCATTCAGACCTATGGGCAATTTTTTATTATAGCTGATACATATTTTTGTATATGTAAACGTCCAAATTTGACCTGCATTTTTTTATACAATTCAAAATGAGTCTTCTTTATATTCTATAAAATGATCTCCTGGATCATATACAGTGATTATGAGTGAATCTTTTTCTTTCCATAGATAAATATGAAAAGTTTGTTCTCTGACAGTTTCATTAACCCTCCTGTTAAGGAGGGAGGGAGGGAGGGAGAAAGGAAAAGAGGAAGGGAGGAAGGAAGGAAAGAAGGTAATGGGAAGGAAAGAAAGAGAGAAGGAAGGAGGGAAGGAAAGAAGGACATAGGAAAGAAGGAATGTAATGGGGAGGAAAGAAAGAGAGAAGGAAGGGGGGAAGGAAAGAAGGAGGGAGAAAGGAAGGACAGAAGGGAAGGAAGGAAGGTAATGGGGAGGAAAGAAAGAGAGAAGGAAGGAGGGAAGGAATGAAGGAGGGAGGAAGGAAGGAAGAAAGGGGGATGGAGGAAGGAAGGAAAGAAGGACGGACGGAAGGAAGGACAGAGGAAAGTAGGAAGGTAATGGGGAGGAAAGAAAGAGGGAGGGAGGGAGGGAGGAAGGAAGGACAGAAAGAAAAAAGAAAGGGGGATGGGGAAGGAAAGAAGGAAGGGAGGAAAGAGAGAAGGAGGGAGGGAGGAAGGACAGACGGAAGGAAGGAAGGAAGGAAGGAAGGAAAGAAGGAACAGTCAAAACAGACGGGGCCAATTTGACCCGGGAGGACGACAGGAAGGTTAAGGAACTACTGAATGCTGAAACACAGACTCTGAAGCACAAAACATGTCATTTCAGCTGCTGACTTCCTGTCCTCTCTCTTCCTCAGGTCACCACTCCCTGTGCATCCAGTCGATGGACGGGATGCTGATGTTCTTCGAGCAGGACAGCTACTCGTTTGGCAGGTTCCTCCCAGGCTTCCTGCTGCCCGGCCCGCTGATCTACAACCCCAGAACGGACAGCTTCCTCACCGTGTCCTCCGCACGCCAGCTGGAGAGCTACAAGTAGGTTTCTGACAAGCTTTTGACAAACTTCCTTAATAATCTTTTCACTTTAATACAGTAATATAGTGAAGGATTGTGCAGTGAAAGCAGCTTTTATTGAGAAAATGATGTTTATGATGTTTATGATGTTTCTAGATTAAGAAAAAGGAGAAATATATTGTATTTAAATATCCATATAGCAGTGTGACAGAGGTTTACATGTTATAAAATAACTCATTATGTATTTAAGGGACATTTCAGGACAATCATAACAAAAATGAATCACTCCAATCCCTCTAATATTATACCTGTCCGCCCTTAAAAAAATTCTTGAAACTATAAAATCCTTCATGTTGGCCTTTTAAGCAGACATTCTTTTGTAATTAATAACCTTTCCTGACTCGACAGTTCTCGTAAACCAGAATAAAATACCAGAAAATGCTGTGATTTTTATTCCAAAATGGGGGAAAAAAAGCAAAAAAATGCTGACGTGCTTCGCTGAAAGGAAAAAGAAGCTTATCGTGAATAGCTTTTAAAGTTATGAGTCATCGAAACATTTGCTGACAAAACGATCGTCGGGGTATTTCAGACGTCGTTTGATTAATGCGGGTCGGGAAAAAAAAGAATATGCATTACCTTTTACCTTTTTGTTTTTTTAAGTTATTTGAGGTTATCTGCTGCTGTCGTTCACCGTCTTCAGTATCAGCTGTGGATGGTTAGTGACTAAAACCTTCACCATCTTTAAGACATCTGCTCTCATTCTCACTGTTTGAGCTTGCTGGATGGACCAAAAAAAGACACACACACGCACACACACACATTTTTGATTGGAAAGTACCCCACTTTAATGTTAGCACATGCACACTTCCACATTTCCCCTCTGGCTGAGGCATGGAGACTGTGTGTGTGTGTGTGTGTGTGTGAGTGTGTGTATGACTGTGTGTGTGTGTGTGTGTGATGTGTGTGTGCTCTTCCAGCTGTTTGTTATCTGGATGCCCCCCCCCCCCCCCCCCCCCCCCCCCCGCCCAAACACCACCAATATCCAGAGATTCTCCAGACTAGATGGTCACCATGGAAACGCTGACCTCATTACCCTCCCTGGACGCGCACGCGCACGCACACACACACACACACACACACACACACACACACACACACACACACACACACACACACACACACACACACACACACACACACATACACACACACACACACACACACAGTGGTGCGTTACACTGAGCAGACACAGATTGCTACAGCATTAGATTACAAAGAGTAACAAGTTAATTTCCATTACAGTGTTCAGTGTGTACGTGTCATTCATTTCATTAATCATTAATATTTGTGTGTTGCTGCACCTTCATGTTCACTTTATACTGTAAATACAACATCTGAGGTAGTTTATCTGCTAAATGTTGACATGCTCAGTTTAAAAAAAAAAAAGCATTAAAAAGCATATTAAAGATGTTAATGTGCTTTAATAGATGTGAACATTCAGTCTCTGTTGATCTGCCTTTGGGAGAAATTCAAATTGACACAGTACAGTCGAAAAAAGTAGCAGTGTACATAGAATCAATAATAAATAAGGCAAAATAGAATAACATTAATAAATAAAATATAAAAAACAGTGAACTGGATCTTTGTGTAAATAAATCTGCAATATGTTAATGTTCCTGACATTTACATACAAAATATACAGATAA
>JAJDFG010000450.1:160000-175000 GCA_021039105.1 Scomber colias
AATCCGTACATGTTCTGCCTTGATGCTCCCTTCCTGGAGTTTTGGTCCTTCGGAGATTGTCTTAATAATAATAATGCCATAGTTAAACCATTCCCAAATATGATCCAACACATCTACAGCATATAGAATTTAGTCTATTGATCTACAAATGAGAACAGCATCAGGGAACGTAGCTCCATTCCTCATGGCCCATAATATCCAACCTCTGACTACAGTTACCTCTACTATGTTCAGAGAGACAAGCAAACACATCTCGGATCTTGGCTGCCATAGCAACCCTATCAAGGTGCCTCCTGTTTCCCCCAAAAGGAGCAGCTACTGTCTCAAGGGGTGACAGTGTCTCACAGTCATGATTTGGGCCTAGTTTGACCCAGTGTATGCCAATGTGTGATGTAAATGATGAAAAATGTCCTAAAAATTGTTAGATTGTCAGTGTGTCTAATTTAGTCTAGTCTTCTCACAACACCCTGCTGTTGTGTGAACTACTAAACAAAAAGGAGAAATCTGATGTTCCAGTTCTTGATGTCGAGGTGGCTGGTATGAATCTACACCGATGCACACAACTTGGCACCCATATTGGATAATGGCTCTTACAGTTTAAGCTATTTGAGACCTGCCAGCATTGATTCACAGCAGGTTTGCGGTCCAAATATGCAATATTGAGTAAGAGAACTGTGAGTGGATAAATCAGCAGTTATTTAGTATTTGGTCTGCGGTTCGGAGTCGGGCTGGGTTGGGTTTGGAGTTCTCTGTTCATCCAGGTGTTTGAGGAGGACAGATTCCCGCCAGGCTGCTTTGACTGCCAACTTCTTACTGGAAAACTCCTGACGCCGGAAGATGCCAAAATCAACTGACCACAGATCAGTCCGACCACTTTATCCTCAAACTGTTGCCAACTTTTCACTGATTAAAACTGATAGACCACAGTTCCGGGGAACAGCAGGTCAGCGGTGTGTTGACTGACCTGACAGAAGCAATAATGGAGAAGGAGCATGTAAGACGAAGAGTGGATTTTTGTTAATGATGGACGTGTTCAACAGGCTGAATTTTGCCTCAGGAAAAATAACCAACATTGTTTTGGTCTCCGTCTGGTGGTTAAAGAAACACATTTGTAACCAAAGAGCCTATAATTTGAGTTTTTAGACTGACTGGTGAATATTTGATGAGAAACGTTGAGTTAGAAATGCTCAATAAAGTGTTCTTGAGCAAGGCATTACACTGCCACTGCCAGCATCATGGAAACACTAAACAGACAATGAAATAATACACAAAACACTGCTAGGTTATTACATACAATACGGAGACAGCATACACATACACACAGAGTGACATCAACCTGAGATATTATAGTTTCTAAAAGCATGAATAAATCATCTGTGGTTGGTCAAATATATCAGTCTATATCATTGTACCTCATAGAAGATGCAGATTGTATATCGGTCAATAATAAGTAAGGGTTGGCATATCTTAAAAAACTGTTTTAAAAGGCAAAGCAAGGCAGTTTTATTTATATAGCTCATTTCATACACAATGGCAACTCAATGTGCTTTACATAAAACAGAAAAACATGTAATTTGAGAAACATTAAAACATACAATTACCCCCCCCCCCCCCCCCCACACACACACACTAATAATAATAAAAACAAAGTACAGAAAAATAGAAAGAGAGAAATAAAATGCATTAAATATCAGATTGCAGCAAAAATAATGATTAGCTTTAAAATCATTAAAAGGACATAGAGTGCAAATGAAAGATTAAAATGTAAAGTGCTTTAAAAGAGCTCAATCATAAGCACAGGAGAAGAGAAATGTTTTTAACCTGGATTTAAAAATGATTTCAGTTCTGCTGCTAGTTTGTTCCAGTTGTGTAAAAGCTGCTTCATCATGTTTAGTTTGAACTCTGGGCTCAACTTCAACGTTTTATATCATTTGAAATGACATTTACACCATTTTTTTTTTGACCAAAAGTAAGACTGAATACTCCTGAAAATGTCAAATGGTGTAACCACAAAAGAATGATAAATACTAAGTATTTCATCCATCTACAGTGTATTTAAGTGGACTTACACTAATAATTACTTTATTTAAAACATCAACTGAAAAGAAACATTTTTGAGGCAGAAACAGTGATCCTGAATCCACAACCTTAGATTAAAATGATCAAACTGATCGCTGATTCTTCTTCACTTTTACACCAGCTTCTTCCTTCCTTCCTTCCTTCCTTCCTTCCTTCCTTCCTTCCTTCCTTCCTTCCTTCCTTCCTTCCTCCTCCCTCCTTTCCTTCCTTCCTCCCCTCCCTCATTTTCTTCTTTCTCCCTCCCTCTCCTTCCTTCCTTCTTCACTTTTACACCAGCTCCTCCAGCGTCCAACACTGCCACAACTAAGGCAGAGGGAAATAGAGAGAGGAAGGAAGTGACTCTTTGTTTCTTTGTTCACTTTTAACTGAAATCCAACGTCAGTAAAGATGCAAAAATTGTCACTCAATAGTCTTTCAATGCCAGAGAATCTCCACCTAAAGTCTGGGGATTTCAGTAGTAGCTTAAATGATGGAGAGAACGGCCGCTAACAAAGCTACGTTCTTTACATTTTGTCAAGGAGAGGCCTTACTGGAAATGATCCACCCCCCTCCCCCCCAATTCTCCTCCTTAGTGACCTGCATGTCATCACTTCAGTATGATCTCATGATATCACCCAGTTTTAACAATGAGACCAGTTTTAACAATGAGACCTGGGAGATTGTCCCCAGTCTCTGTGAGGGATTCGTTTAGAGAGACTGACCTGTGAGTCACTCAAAGAAAAAGAAAAAAAGAAAGTCCATCCTGAAAGATTTTTGGGAAATATGACTCATGAATATGCTCATACTTTTTTGTGATCCTTAAATATCTTTTTGTATTTCTTTTCAAAGTTAGCTGAGAAAATGATTTACAACATGCACGTCTGAAACAATGATTGACAGTCTTGTCCAGTTTGTTTGTATAAGCAGCTGTTTGTCTCTCTCTAACTTTCAGGTATGAGACTCTGGCCGTGGCTACAGAAGCAGAGGAGTCGACAGGATCCCGACATGCCTCTTAAGACCGGAGGCAAGAGGCTGATGGTGAGTCCCAAACACCCCAAAACACCCCAAACACGACCAGCGATGACCAGTTGCATCCCCGGTTCCTGATACACATTTTGGAAAAGGAACAATCCTTAGCAATGCAAGCATTAAAGCAATGGTTCGCCATAATTTTGACCTAGCGTCATATGCACCATGAGGTCTATCTAATCAGCACCTCAGCCGTTTATTTTCATTTGGTCGGAAAATAGTGGAGTTAGATCCATCAGCCGAATGGCTTAATACAGGCGCTAACGGGACCACCAGTGTATCTGGTAAATTACCCCACTAATAATGCCTGGATTACCCGTCTTTATTCTTACAGTTTAAATCTACTTCTTAAAATTTAAGTGAGAATATCCAACATAATAAGTTCGGTGACTACATAGACATTTTGTGAAATGTTGTTCTTTTTGTTCTCCTTCAGGCCCGACTGGACGTTGGTCCTCGGAGAGCAGGCCCTCGACCTCTCCGTTCCCTCCTTCTCCCACTCCTCCTCCTCCATCTTCGTCCTGGGCGAGAGGAACTTTTACTGTCTCCGTGACAACGGCATGATCCGCTTCATGAAGAAACTGGAGTTCAACCCGAGCTGCTTCCTGCCCTACGCCTCAGGTAAACCAGGACTCTGAACTTTCAGCACGAAGGCTTAAGAGGAGATAAACCTAAATATAAAGAGATATTTCTCCCTTCTGCTCCTCCTGTGCTTCCTGTCCTGCCAGCTTTTTCATCAGCTCTGCTCCTGCGCTCCTGATCCTGTTAAAGACTTAATATTGATTGGCTGAGTAGTACTGTAGAAACAGATCTGCATGGATAAGGCCAGCATCCAAGTGTGTAGACCTTAATGGGATCAGGTGTGTAAGAATAAAGGCTGAATGTAAACTTAGGACACAGGAATCGAAAACGGTCACCCTTAAGGCCCATTTATGCTCATTTCGGACATACGAAAATGTCTACGTCCTTTTCAAACGATGTTACCGTCACTGCTCACATACTTCCATGCGTCCTTTACGTTGGCATGGATGTTAACCAATACATCCACCAGGGGGCAGCACAGAGTCAAACGTTTATAACAACAACAAACTCAAAACAAACATGGCGACTGTGGAGGAGATATTGATAATGTTCCTCTTGTATAAAAGACAAAAACGATATGTTTAAAGTTTCTAACCAACTCAAAAAGTTCCTCCATTGTTATTTCTTCTTCATGTCTCACTAGAGCTACGTATCGGGTAGTGACAGCAACACTCCCCCCCCCCCCATGGTTTCCGGTGGTACTGCTCCGGTTGGTCCGTATCCATAAGCTTTATGGAAACGTGCAGAAATACGGATGAAATGAACGCAGAGCACGGAAGGAGCATCTGTAAACAGAGTTTTGCTGCCTGTTGAAAGTTTTTCTTTCTTTTTTGAGGGCTTTTTTTATTGGACAGTTGTGGCGCTTTTCCACTATACCGTTCTAGCACGACTCGACTCGGTTTTTTTTTTGCATCTCCATCAGGGATAGTACCTGGTACCTGCTACTTCCAAGCGAGCCGAGCCGATACTAAATGTAACGTCAACAGACTGCCGGCCACTGATTGGTCAGAGAGTCGTCACTGGAAGAGTCATGAGCCGTCCCACACAAGAATCAAGCCCGGCATTTATTCATAAATACCAACAACAGCATTACAGCGATTCGGTTTCTCTTCTCTTGCTTTGTGTGTGACAGAAAGCCTCATACAGCAGCAAGTACACCATCGCCTCCATGGTCCTCCATTGTTTATGTGTTTGTGTCGCGTATAAAATGAAGTCACAGCAGTTTCACGCAGCCGTTGCTATGACGACCCCATCCATGTTGAGTAGGAACTATAGTAATGCAAAAAGTTGTTCCTGCTACCGAACCGAGTCGAGCCGAGTAGTGCTAGAGCTGTATAATGGAAAAGCTCCATTGGTGGCAGAAAGGCCAAGAGGAAACAAAGGAGTGAGATAAAGGGGTATGACATGCAACAAACGTCCTTTGTCAGACTCTACTTGGCTATGAGGGTGCTCCAAAATGGAAGTTTTTGATTAGATTAGAATCATAAAGGAGATTTGTTTGTTGAGTTTTCTTCTGCAGAAACACACAGTTTATGTTTAAGCTTCACCAAGCAAGACACATTTATTTGAGTAGCACATTTCAACAAGGCAATTCAAAGTGTAACAAGACAGGATAAAAAAGCTACACATGGCAAAATAAAAAGACATTTAATATGATTGAAAAGTGGTGAATTGGAAATAAAATTAAGCTAAAATAGAATAAGAGGTTACAGTGCACTGTGAGATATTAACTCCTAACATTTAGATTTAAAAGAAGTGAGAGATGGAGAAGATCTGAGTTTGTTTCAGAGATGTGTAAAAAGGAAGGTAGGAAAGGAGGGGAGGGTGGAAGGAAGGGATGGAGGGAGGAAGGAAGGAGGGAAAGAAAGGAAGGAAGGAAAGGAAGGAAAGGAAAGAAGCAAGGAAAGGAAGGAAGGAAGGAAGGAAGGACGGAGGAAAGAAGGAAGGAAGGAAACAAAGAAGGAAAGAAGGACAGAGGAAAGAAGGAAGGACAGATGGAAGGAAGGAAGGAAGGAAAGAAAGACAAATGGAAAAGTGGTGAATTAAAATGGTGAAATAAAATTAAGCTAAAATAGAATAAGAAGTTACAGTGCAGTGTGAGATATTAACCCCTAACATTTAGATTTAAAAGAAGTGAGGGATGGAGAAGATCTGCAGTCTTCTGGGAGTTTGTTTCATATATGTGGAGCATAACAATTTAGGTTCAGGTTTAGTTTTGTCTCTTGAGGACAGAAAGCAAACCTGTTCCAGACCACCTGAGATGTCTGGATGCTTCATAATGTAGCAGCAGATCAGGAATGTATTCAGTGCTTTGTAAACCAACAGCAGTATTTTAAAATCTATTCTCTGACAGACAGGAAGCCCAGAGTAAAAGATCTGAGAACTACTAGTCTAAAAAAAAACCACAAAGTCTTCAGAGAGCAAGAGTTGACGTGTTTGGATCCACGGCGTTGTCTTACAGCGAGACTGAGCCCAGCAGGCGTGGGGAGATGGGCTTTCAAAATCTAGCTGGTAGAGCTCAAATGTGTTCAACCTGGAGTTAAAAGTACAGGGCAGCGCCACAAAAACTCACCATGCATCAGTGCACCTGCCACAACCAAACATTTGAAAATAAGCGAACGAAACAAAACATTCTGTGCAGTGGCCCGACGCCACATGGCAAGCCGTGCAGGAAGCTGCTTTTGGCAGAACATGATGGAATAACTGGAGTAACTCTGCTGCACGCATTAAAACATAAAAAAACAACACACACACACACACACACACACACACACACACACACACACACAAAAAGGCCGGACTATAAAATACATTGTAGTACATAAACATGTGCTGCAAGATGAATGGATAACGTAATTAATTTAGACACACACATATGATTCGATGTATAAGACCGTGAGCACAGTTTATGTCCATATCTGGTGATTTTCTTTTAGGTTTTTAAAGTTTAAATCATTTATGACGTAGGCTGATGATGATGTAGTTTATCTAAAAATGCATTGTTCTTAGAGCACGGACTAGCAGTTATTTTCATTGTTTAGTCCATAAAATGTTTGAAAGTAATGAAAAATTGAATTCCTTACAGGCCAAAGTGTTTAAATGCCTTGTTTTGATCAATCAACAGTCTAAAACCAAACTATATTAACCCTTTACATACTATTCAGGGGCAAATTTGACCCGTTTTAGGAGCTTGTAAAAACACCCCAAATTTCTTTTACCCTGAAATTTGATGACTTTTCCTTAACCCTCCTGTTGTCCTTGAGGGAAGGGAGGAAGGGAGGAAGGAACAAGGAAGGAAATGAGGGAGGAAGTAAGAAGGAAGGAAGGAAGGAAGGAAAGGAGAGAGCGAGGGAGGAAGGAAGGAAGGGAGGAAGAAGGACGGAAAGAATGGAGGAAGGAAGAAAGGGAGGAAGGAAGGAAAGGAAGGAGGAAGGAAAGAAGGAAAGGAGAAGGGAGGAACAAGGAAGGAAACGAGGGAGGAAGTAAGAAGGAAGGAAGGAAGGAAGGAAAGGAGAGAGCGAGGGAGGAAGGAAGGAAGGGAGGAAGAAGGACGGAAAGAATGGAGGAAGAAAGAAAGGGAGGAAGGAAGGAAAGGAGGGAGGAAGGAAGGGAGGAAAGGAAAAGGGAGGAACAAGGAAGGAAACGAGGGAGGAAGTAAGAAGGAAGGAAGGAAGGAAGGAAGGAAAGGAGAGAGCGACGGAGGAAGGGAGGAAAAAGGAAGGAAGGAAAGGAGGGAGGGCAGAAGGAAGGGATGGAGGAAGGAAGGAAAGGAGGGAGGGAGGAAGGAAAGGAAAGAAGGAAGGAAAGAGAGAAGGAGAGAGGTCAAACAGAAGGGGTCAATTTGACCCGGGAAGACGACACAAAGGTTAACTTTGCTGCCATAAATGTCTCTCTCTATGTGCTGAGGTAATAAAAAGAAAAGAAGGGGTTAAAACTAAGCTTTCTTTATTACTTTATTACTTATTTATGCTATTTTTCACTACATCGGGGGGAGATCTATGAGTAGTAGCCTCAGTTTTCTTGCTTCAGACGTGATGCCTTTTCATCACGAGATAACCGAGTTACCAGAGAGCTGCACATCATCTCGTTACACATAATCCGCCTCTGTTCCTGTCGGAGGTGAAGACAGGGAGAGGTGTATGAGTCTGGAAGCCATTACGGCTCTGTACTGTTACTGTTACTGTTACTGCTCCGTACCACACAGACTGTACCTGTGGGATTATAGACAGAAACGCTTCTAAAAACCAACATTTGGACACAATTACTGCCATGATGTGTTTTTAAATGACAACTAAGCAATGATTTCAGTGATATATCTCAAGCAAATGAAGAGCAAACATTTTATTCCCTACTTTGTTTTGTCTTTGCTGCAGTTTGGGAACTTTTGAGCTTTTCAGTGAGTGATATAAAACCATAGACTGTATAAAAGACATGGACCTAACATCCGTGACGTCACCCCTTCCTTCCTTCCTTCCTTCCTTCCCTCTTTTCCTTCCCTCCTTCCTTCCTCCCTCCTTCCTTTCCCTTCCTTCCTTCCTTTCCTTTCCTTCCTTCCCTCCCTCCTTCCTTCCTTCCTTCCTTCCTTCCTTCCTTCCTTCCTTCCTTCCTTCATTCCTTTCCTTCCTTTCCCTCCCTCCTTCCTTCCTTCCTTCCTCCTTCCTTTCCCTCCTTCTGTCCTTCCTCCCTCCTTCCTTTTCTTCCTTCCTTCCTTCCTTTCCTTTACTTCCTTCCCTCCTTCCTTCCTTCCTTTCCCTCCTTCCTTCCTTCCTTCCTTCCTTTCCTTTCCTTCCTTCCCTCCTTCCTTCCTTCCTTCCTTCCTTCCTTCCTTTCCCTCCCTTCCTTTCCCTCCCTCCTTCCTTCCTTCCTTCCTCCTTCCTTTCCCTCCTTCCGTCCTTCCTCCCCTCCCTTCCTTCCTTCCTCCTTCCTTTCCCTCCTTCCGGCCTTCCTCCATCCCTTCCTTCCTTGACTCAAGGACAACAGGAGGGTTAAGAGTTTTATATGTGGAGGGCCAAAATGATTAAAAAGATTATGATTAAAGCTCTTTAACTTTGTTTGCTTTTTGATACTAATGTTATAAATATTATATAAAAAGAGGAAATTTCTATTACTCCTCCATCATATTTATTGAGTGGAACTTGTTTCTTATCGCTAAAAGAAACGCTGATGATCCAGATATGGTTGGACCTCCAGAACGGTAGAATAAAAGTTTTGTGTGTGACCTTTAGAGCATGAAGCCATAAACAACAGGTTTTTTTTTATTTCATTTTTTTATTGGGGGGATTTTTTCTCTACAGCAACAAAATGTTTTCTGTCTGGTACAGTTTTAGGCAACATTGTGCTGTCGAACCACTTTTTACCGAGATTATTCAACTCGATGTGAAATACACTAGAGAGCAAGACAGCAGATGGAAAGAGAAAATTAGAAAGGCAAAGCAAAAAAAATAAAAAATAGAGAGAGAGAGTGGAGGACGGATCCAGAAAGGAGGGGAGGAAAGATTGATGGAGGGATTGCAAAGAATGGCCAAAGTGCTTTCTACTGATATCTGCTTTCAATTTTTAGAATTAAAACGACTCAGCTTTCAAAGTGCCCCCCCCCCCCTCTCTCCGCTATCTTTTCCAGACATTATTTAGATTATTTAAATTACTCTTGGATATTTCTGCTTTAATTTCCAATACATGATGTGCCAATGCAACAAAAGCAGCTTTTATTGGGACATGATTCCTGTCAACAGTCGAAAAAACCGCATTAAAACTTCCCACATGGATAAAAAAAGACTGCAGACTGCAACCCCCCCCCCTTTTTTAAATTTCCCACTTTGGACCAGACTGCAACTGCAATCTTCTGTGTCCATGTTTGGTCTTCAGACTGACATGTTGTGACACTATGACTGTCAGAGCTGCCACCCAAGGGTTCCTTCAGAGTGCAATGCCCAAAAAAAAAAGCTGTTTTTAGTGGACCCCCCCCCCCCCCCAAAAAAAAGGGGGAAGGAAGGAAGGGAGGAAGAAGGAAGGAAAGGATGGAGGGAGGAAGGAAAGGAGGAAGTTGGAAGGAAGGAAGGAAGGAAGGAAAGGAGAGAGCGAGGGAGGAAGGAAAAGAGGAAGAAGGAAGGAAAGGAGAAGGGAGGAACAAGGAAGGAAACAAGGGAGGAAGTAAGAAGGAAGGAAGGAAGGAAAGGAGAGAGCGAGGGAGGAAGGAAGGAAGGGAGGATGAAAGAAGGAAAGAATGGAGGAAGGAAGAAAGGGAGGAAAAAAGAAGGAAAGGAAGGAAAGGATGGAGGGAGGAAGGAAAGGAGGAAGAAAAGGAGGGAGGGAGGAAGAAGGAAGAGAGCAAGACAGCAGATGTAAAGAGAAAATTAAAAAGGCAAAGCAAAAAAACAACTGCAATCTTCTGTGTCCATGTTTGGTCTGCAGACTGACATGTTGTGACACTATGACTGTCAGAGCTGCCACCCAAGGGTTCCTTCAGAGTGCAATGCCAAACAAAAAAAAGCTGTTTTTAGTGGATCCCCCCCCCCCCCAAAAAAAAAAAGTGAAGTTAAGAGAGTAGTACAGAGGGAGGATAGACAGCGGTGATCTCTTGAGTGTTTCCTAACGCTTTCCTTCTGGCTTTCATCCTCACAGCTGCCTCTGCTGGACCGCTGCCCTTCTCTCACTCTCTTTCTTTCTCTTTCTTTCTCTCTCTCTCTCTTGCTGTCTACCTCCCTTTTGTCTTTCTTTTCTCATATAACTTCATTGGCACGAATGCTTGAAAGAAACACGCTACCCCCCCCCCCCCCCCCCCAGCTCAGCTCCTGCAGTCCAACCACAGCGTAGCGAGACACACAAGGTTATTTGATTTGAAATATATATATATATATATTAAAAAAAAGTGTACGATTCCCACGGCGAAGAGCATGACACACGGGTGACGGATTAAAGGAAAAATTTAGGAATTAAATGCACGGAAAAAAAGCTAGCGGATGAAGATGCTTCCATACAAGGCATTAGGGATCAGTGAATAGGTTGAGTATGACATGGATGTGAATCATACGCTGTGGCCTTCACCACATCTCAGGCCAATTCAACACTTATGGGAGATTTTGGACTTTCTAATGGAGATCTGAGACTTGTACAATCCACACACAGTTTATTATCATCAGTGTAAAATTGTAACCAAATGAGAAAATGTAGTAATAAAAAAAGCAGTGAAGAGTCACTAAACTTTTATAAATATCTAATCTCCTGCTTGGCTCCATTGTTTTGAATATTATTCATGGAGATGTTTGTCTTCATTGGACAACATTTAGTAGAGAAGTTGAAGAATGTGATGAAACCATCCATAACCTTTTTTTGTGTGTTAAAAATCACTTTTTATTGAATTAGATGAGATGAACTTTATTGTCCTGAAGGAAATTTGTCTTGGACTAAAAGTGCCAGGTGCAGCTACACATATTCTTGCTTCAAAGTGTGTGTATTGTGTTTAATGTGATGAGGGAAACATTTAGCTAAGACACTTTTCATCAAGTTAAAGGTAGTTAGTTACAGCAAAACATTCTGAGTCAGAAACGGCTATTGTTTTGATTTGTCCCTGTTTCTAAAAGAGATGAAGGAAAGGACATGTGTGTGAGTCTTTTTATAGTGTGTTGTGTAACAAGGAAACATTTAGCAAAGATAGTTTTCATCAAGTTCAAGTTAGTTACAGCAAAAATAGTCACGAAGTCACAGCAGTTTCGCGCAGCGTTGCTATGACGACCCCGCCCACGTTGAGTAGGTACCTTTTTGTAATGGAAACGGTCGTTCCTGGAACTGAGCCGAGGCGAGCCGAGTAGTGCTAGAGCTGTTAGTGGAAAAGCGCTAATTGTCAGTCAGACACTGCTATTTTTTTGGTTTGTCCCTGTTTCTAAAAGAGATGAAGAAAAGAACACGTGTATTTGAGTTGCATACATAATGAAACTAACCTGAGTTAAACTAAACTGAGTTAAATAAAAGAGCAGAGAGTTGAGGAGAGAACAAGAAGATGATAGAAAGGAAAGTTTTAAAGGAACAGAGGAGGATTAAAAAGGAGTTAGACAAGAAAAAAGACATAAAAGTTAAAAAATAAAAGAAGAGGATGAGGGGAGACGAGAGGAGTCGGACTGAAGAGTAAAAGGAAAGGAGAAGCCATGTTTTTTTTTGGGGGGGGGGGGGGGTATACTTGTGTTAAAGCTGATTGGACCTTTATAATTAGTCTGTAATTATAATGCTGACACTGCGATAGAAGGTGTGTGTTTGCTTTCATGTGGCACCAAACACACACTCTGTCATTTTGACCCCTCGCGCTGTACCACCCTGCTGACCGTGTGTGTGTGTGTGTGTGTGTGTGTGTGTGTGCGTGTGTGTGTGTGTGTGTGTGTGTGTGTGTGTGTGTGTGTGTGTGTGTGAGTGAGGCGTGTTTGTTTTGCGTGTGGCCGTCACCTCAGATCTCTCCTGGTGGTAACTGCACCACTGGTGGGATCGACTGGGCATCTGTGTGTGTGTGTGTGTGTGTGTGTGTGTGTGTGTGTGAGAGAAACATAAGTAGTATTTATATTTAATGTTTCTAGCTGTGAGTCACAGGAGAAAGTGTATATGTAACTTTATATATATATACAGGTATAAAAGCTGACCTTGTCTTAAAATTAAAGATCTAAATGACAGAATTTTATATACAAACCAGATGTGAAGACATGGATTTTTTTTTTTTTTTTTTAGAGGAGAGCAAAGTCACCAAATACAGGGACAATATTTAGTTTGTCATTTATATTTTACTGTATTGCTCATAAAAGAAGAAAAAAAAGCATAATAGAAGAAATTTACCTAATACAGGAGGAGCCATTAAGCCATAAGGTCTCATCATTGTCCTACTATTATGAGACAGTCAACTTTAAAAGAGCAAAGAAGAGCTTAAGAGTAAAGAAAATACACATAAATTCATATAAAGGGTAAACAATAAACAAAAAAAAAAGGTGTAACAAGAAAGGTGACAATTTACATAGATGCATGGAATATAATAGTGAGAGCGGTTATGATGTTAAATTACTTAATTATCCCATAAAGAAGATTATAGGGGTCAAAAAATATCTTAAAATGTCTTAAAAGCAGCATCAGGTTTGTTATAATGTATTATTTTGGTATTTGAAATGATAGTTTGCACCATTTTAAAAAAAAAAAAAAAAAATCAAAAGTAAGACTGAATGCTCCTGAAAATGTCAAATGGTGTAACCACAGTTCCTGATTGACCAGATTCGCCAGATTAAATGTAATATTTAGAACAATTGTATTCCATTAGTTTTATTAACCCTGTTGTCCTCGAGTTAAGGAAGGGAGGAGGGAGGAAGAAGGAAAGGAGGGAGAGGGAGGAAAGAAAGAGAGACAAAGGAAGGAAGGAAGGGGGATCGTGGTAAGAAGGAAGGACAGAAGGAAGGAAGAAAGGGGGATGGAGGAAGGAAAGAAGGAAGGAAGGAGCTCAGATTTAGTCATTTGGTTTCTTATTCTGAACCTCTTAAAATCACACATTCCTACCACTTAACAAAATAACAATGTATATTTTACTCTGAAGTGATGATTCAAGCTTTGGTTCATCTTTCCTGTGGAGCGGTTTCTGTTTCACGGTGGCACAAACTTTTTAGGATTTCACCTTCTATTTTCAGCCTTGAAGGGAAAAAAAAAAAAAAACTTCAACCAACCGTCCAAATCCATAATTATAATACAAGGCCAACTGAAAATCTCCACCCCACCTTTTCCAAGTTTATCCAATTTAAATTAGATTCGGAGCTCCTCTCTATTGGAGCCGTAGAAATTCCACCATTTAAGAAATTATACTTCAATGACAGGGGTTTTTTTGTGTCCATGTGGTTTAGTTTAAATTTAAAGGGTTAAAATGTGAAAATAAATGTATGAATAACTTCACACATTCTTTTTTTGTGGACTCAGTATCACATTTCTGCTTTTAATCCATTTAGAGAGAATACATTAGAGGATTATGGCAAAAATGTCTAAGTGGTGTAACCATAAAAACTTTGTACCAAATAATTCAACTTGCTTAAAAACAGTAAATAGTCAATAAAACAGCATATCACTAGTTTGGCATGATCTTACATTATAACTTTTATATTAACCTTCATGTCGTCCTCCTGGGTCAAATTGACCCCATCTCTTTTGACAGTTCCTTCCTTCCTTCCTTCCTTCCTTCCTTCCTTCCTTCCTTCCTTCTTCCCTCTTTCTTTAATTTTTCCTTTCTTCTTCCCCTCCTCCCCTCTTTCTTTGCTCCCTCCTCCCTCCCTCCTTACTCCTTTCATTTCTTCTTTCCTTCCTCCCTCCTTACTCCTTTCATTCCTTCTTTCCTTCCTTCCTTCCTTCCTTCCTTCCTTCCTTCCTTTCCTCCTACCTTCCTTCCTTCCTTCTTTCCTCTCTTCTCTTCTCTTCCTTCCTTCCTTCCTTTCCTCCTCCCCTTCCTTTCTTCCTTCCTTCCTTCCTTCCTTCCTTCCTTCCTTCCTTCCTTCCTTCCTTCCTTCCTTCCTTCCTCCTTCCAACTTTTTTACACAAGTGTTACAGAGGTCAAGATTTCTTTTGCAAGAGAAACCAGGAGAAAAGGAGGGAGGGGGGGGCTGCAGGAGGACAGAGGAGGTGAAACTTTTGGCTTCCTTTCGCCCTCAATCTGAATCTCAAGTCAGGGAGTTTGATGCTCGAGGGGGAAGTTGGGAAATTTCAGTGAATTTAAGAAGTGAGGCAACACAACAGTAGAATAATGAAGAGTAATTATTGCAATAGGTGTTTCACAATCAGGGTTAGGAAGGTTACTTTGGAAATGTAATAGATTACTAGTTACTAGTTACTTTATTTAAAATGTAATAACGTAACTATTTCAATGATTTAATCAAAGTAATAAATAACTTAACTCATTTGATGACTTTTATCATTTTCTAACTAACCAATGCTCATTCATTCCTCACTTCCTTCTTTCCTCTCTTCTTTTCCTTCCTTCCTTCCTTCTTTCCTTTGTTTGTTCTTTCATTCCTCCCTTCCTTCTTTCCTCTCTTCTTTTCCTCCTTTCCTTCCTTCCTTTTTTCCTCCCTTCCTTCTTTCCTTCCGTCCGTCTGTCCGTCCTTCCTTCCTTCCTTCCTTCTTTCCTTTGTTTGTTCATTCATTCCTCACTTCCTTCTTTCCTTCCTTCCTTCCTTCCTTCCTTCCTTCCTTCGTCCCTTCCTTCCTTCCTTCCTTCCTTCCTTCCTTCCTTCCTGTCCTCCTACCTTCCTTCCTTCCTTCCTTCCTTCCTTCCTTCCTTCCTTCCTTCCTTCCTTCCTTCCTTCCTTCCTTCGTCCCTTCCTTCCTTCC
>JAJDFG010000451.1:0-130000 GCA_021039105.1 Scomber colias
CCTTCTTCCTCCCTCCCTTCCTTCCTTCTTCCTCCCTCCATCCTTTCCTTCCTTCTTCCTCCTTTCCTTCCTACCTTCCTTCCTCCCCCCTTTCCTTCCTTCCTCCCTCCTTCCTTTCCTTCCTTCTTCCTCCCTTCCTTCCTCCCTCCTTTCCTTCCTTCTTCCCTCCTTTCCTTCCTTCCTTCCTTTCCTTCCTTCTTCCCTCCTTTCCTTCCTTCCTTCCTTACTTACTTTAGGTGCAAATGACATAACTAGTAAGGATTTTTTACATCTAATTTTCCACTCCTGCCTGTTTAAGGGTTAAATATTACGTCTCTTCCCAGTATATATAAGAGCATTACCACTCCTACACATGATTACTCTTCTATCTCACTACTGCAGTGTTCGTACCTGGTGCAGTTTAAGTTGGCGTGCTCCTTGTTGCAGAGTCTCCGGATGACGTTCAACACCTGCGGCACAAACAAACCAAACAAAAACTTCATCCTCTGTGTCTGCAGGAGGGAAGAGGTTTGTAGTTTCTACCCGTCGTCATCGTCTGAGCCACTTACCGAGTCGTACTTCTCCTCTTCCTCTGCACACAGCCTCCCCGCCAGCTGCAGATACACAACACACAGCATCACAGGAAATGACATCACTGTGAACAGGTGGGAAGGACGGAGGAGTGAGTTACCTGCAATAAAGACGTGGTGACGACAGCTCCTGTCTCAGTGAGCGGGCTGTGAGGAATTCCTGCAAACGGAGAGAGATCAAAGAAAAAAAGGTCAGAGGTCAAGAAGTCATGAAGTAGCAGGTACATGCACGAGCAGTTTTGGACATTTTTGCATGTAGGAATGATGGAAGGAAGGAAGAAGGAAGGAAGGAAGGAAGGAAAGAAGCAAGGAAGGAAGGAAAGGAGGGAGGGAGGGAGAAAGGAAGGAAGGAAGGAAGGAAGGACAGAGGAAAGAAGGAAGGAAGGAGGGAGGGAGGGAGGAAGGGAGGGAGAAAGGAAAAGAGGAAGAGAAGAAGGAAGGGAGAAAAGAGAGAGGAAGGAAAGAAAGAGAGAAGGAGGGAGGGAGGAAGGAAGGGAAGAAGGAAAGGAAGGAAGGTAGGAGGGAGGGAGGGAGGGAGGAAGGAGGGAGGGAGAAAGCAAAAGAGGAAGGGAAGAAGGAAGGGAGGAAAGAGAGAGGAAGGAAAGAAAGAGAGAAGGAGGGAGGGAGGAAGGAAGTGAAGAAGGAAAGGAAGGAAGGACAGAGGAAAGAAGGAAGGAAGGTAGGAGGGAGGGAGGCAGGGAGGGAGGGAGGAAGGGAGGGAGGGAGAAAGGGCCCATTGACTGCAGGTGTTGTGGTGTTTTTATAAAGAGAGGCTGCTCCTGGACCTGTTTTAGTGAGTGTGAACGGAGAGTCGTGTCTGGAGTATTCCTCCACGCCGACGTATCTGTGGACGAGGTCGGAGCTCAGCAGGTCCACCGCCACACCGTACACCAGCGGCCATGACACCTCGCCCAGAACCAGAGAGCCGGCCCAGTCGCCCAGAGACAGTCTGAGAGAAAGACAGAGCGTTGTTATTTTATTATTATTATTATTTTTATATCTAAATATCCAGAAAATCAACAGAAGAAAAAGTTGTGAATGCTTGTTTCTATCAATTGTTGAGGAAGGAAGGAAGGAAGGAAGGAAGGAAGGAAGGAAGGAAGGAAGGAAGGGGGATGGAGGAAGGAAGGAAGGAAGGAAGGAAGGAAGGAAGGAAGGAAGGAAGGAAGGAAGGAAGGAAGGAAGGGGGATGGAGGAAGGAAAGAAGGAAGGGAGGAAAGAGAGAAGGAGGAAGGGAGAAGGACAGACGGAAGGAAAGAAGTAAGGAAGGAAGGAAGGAAAGAAGGAAGGGAGGAAGGGAGGAAAGAGAAAAGGAGGGAGGGGGGAAGGACAGATGGAAGGAAGGGAGGAAGGAAGGGGGATGGAGGAAGGAAAGAAGGAAGGAAGGAAGGAAGGAAGAAAGGGGGGTTGAGGAAGGAAAGAAGGAAGGGAGGAAAGAGAGAAGGAGGGAGGGGGGAAGGACAGATGGAAGGAAGGAAGAAAGGAAGGAAGGAAGGAAGGAAGGAAAGAAGGAAGAGAGGAAAGAGAAAAGGAGGGAGGGGGGAAGGACAGACGGAAGGAAGGAAGAAAGGAAGGGGGATGGAGGAAGGAAAGAAGGAAGGAAGGAAGGAAGGAAGGAAGGGGGGTGGAGGAAGGAAAGAAGGAAGGGAGGAAAGACTTAAATGTACCTTTGCCCGTCCACTGTGCAGATCGAGACGCCCCATTTAGTGCTGTCCATGCTCTCCTTCTCCTTCTCCTGGATGGACAAACATACAACAGTGAAAAGGTCATTATACCAAGTTCATCCTCTATATATGACGAGGTTTTATTCACTGGCAGCAACCAAAATTAAACTAAAGATGGTTACTATAGTCAATAAAAACAGGCAGAACTTTTATTCAACACAACAGTAAACATTTAAATGAACCCATAAATAAAGTTTGGTGCCTTGATAAAAGAAGCCCATTAAACAGAGATTAGGGTAGTTAGTAGTTGATTAGTTGAATGACGAAAGGGAGGAAGGGAAGAAGGAAGGAAGGAAGGAAGGAAAGAAGGAAGGAAGGAAGGAAGGAAGGGCAGATAGAAAGAAGGAAGGAAGGAAGGAAGGACAGATAGAAGGAAGGAAAGATAGAAGGAAGAAAGGAAGGAAGGAACGAACGAAGGAAGGAAGGCAGGCAGGGAGGAAGGAAGGAAAGATGGAAGATGGAAGGAAGAAAGGAAAGAAAAGACGGAGGAAGGAAGGTAGAAAGGAAAGACAGAAGGAAGGAAGGAAGGAAGGAAGAAAGAAAGGGAGGAAGGAAGGACAAATAGAAGGAAGGAAGAAAAGGAGGAAGGAAGAGAAGGAAGGAAAGAAAGGAAAGACGGAAGGAAAATAAAACAGGAAGGAAAAAAGAAGGAAGAAAAAAAAGACAGAATGGAAGGAAGGAAGAAAGGAAAGAAAAGAAGGAAGGAAGGGAGGAATAAGGAAAGTCGGCCGGACTAGACCCCTTGGTGGGCCAGATCTGGCCCACGGGCCGCATGTTTGACATCCCTGAGTTAGAGTGTCTTGCTAATTTCTGTCTTTGCTTTTTTTAATTTGACATTCTACAAAAGTCCTCCAGTCTAACTTTTGGGTAAATGGAAGGAAGGAAGGAAGGAAGGAAGGAAGGAAGGAAGGAAGGAAGGAAGGAAGGAAGGACGGATGGAAGGAAAAGGAGGAGGAGAAGGAGAAGGAAAGATGGAAGGAAGACAGGACAGGTGGAAGGAAGGAAGGAAGGAAGGAAGGAAGGAAGGACAGATAGAAAGAAGGAAGGAGGGAAGGAAGGAAGGAAGGAAGGAAGGACAGATAGAAAGAAGGAAGGAGGGAAGGAAGGAAGGAAGGCAGGAAGGAAGGAAGGAAGGACAGATAGAAAGAAGGAAGGAAGGAAGGCAGGAAGGAAGGAAGGACAGATAGAAAGAAGGAAGGAGGGAAGGAAGGAAGGAAGGCAGGAAGGAAGGAAGGAAGGACAGATAGAAAGAAGGAAGGAAGGAAGGCAGGAAGAAAGAAAGGGAGGAAGGACAGATAGAAGGAAAGAAAGAAAAGAGGAAGGAAGAGAACCAAAAGTCCTCGATGGCCAAAGTCCTCCAGTCTAACTTTTGGGTTTGGGGACTGATCCCATAATGCACCAGGACTGTGAGTTAGAACTGACCTGGACAGACGACAGCTGACGACACCTCGAAAACAACTTCTGTGTCTCTTCAGTAAAAGTGGAAAAATCTGGGATGACGAATCGACCCTGCAGAGCTTTCAGGATGAGGGAGACGAACCCTGTGACGCACCTGAGGTAAAAAAAAAGAAGACCAGAGTCAAAACTAAAGTCAAATGATCCAATATTTCACTAAAAGTCAAAGATTAGAGAAAAAGTCCACAATGTACTTTGAACATACTTTTATTTTGAAACTTTAAATATATGTTGCTGCTTGTACTTTTACTTAACCCTCCTGTTGTCCTCGAGTCAAAGGGAGGAAGAAGGAAGGAAGGAAAGGAGGGAAGAAGGAAGGAAGGGAGGGAGGAAAGAAGGATGGAAGGGAGGAGGATGGAAGGGAGGAAAGAAGGAAGGAGGGAAGGAAAGGGGAGTGAAAGGAAGGACGGAGGAAAGAAGGAAGGAAGGAAGGAGGGAGGAAAGAAGGAAAGGGAGGGAGGGGGAGGAAGGAAGGGAGGAAAGGAAAGGAAAGGAAAGGAAAGAAGTAAGGGAGGGAGGAAAGACAGGAAGGACAGAAGGGAGGAAGAAAGAGGGATGGAGGGAGTAAAGAAGGAAGGGAGGAAAGAGGGAGGGGGAAGAAAGGAGGGAGGGAGGGAGGAAGGAAAGGAGGGAGGGAGGAAGGAAGGAGGGAAGGGAGGGAAGAAGGAAGGATGGAAGGGAGGGAGGAAGGAAGGAGGAAGGAAAGGAAAGAAGGGAGGAAGGATGGAAGGAAGGAAGGGAATGAGGAAGGAAGGAAGAAAGGGAGAAGGATAATCACTGAAGCAGACAGTGAGCGGCTCAGTAACAGTAAGAACCTGTGGAAGGTGTTCCTGTCCACCGTTCCCTCAGCGTCCTGCAGCTTCCTCAGGTGGAAGAAACACTCTCTGAGCCGAGGGTCTGATCTGTGCAGGCCGGAGCTCCAGATGGCCTGAAAGAGGAAACAAACCACTGTTCCTAAAATCACAAACAAACTCCAAAAATCACATATAAATAGTACAAATAATAACCCACCAGAATACTTTTTTTGTCTTCATATTAAAGAAATGTATTGTACACTGCAGCTTCCTCTAATTCTTAATTTTTCCCCTTTTTCCAACATTTCATTGCAGCTTTATGAAGCATTCAGGAAGGAAGGGAGGAAGAAGGAAGGAAGGAAGGAAGGAAGGAAGAAGGAAGGAAGGAAAGGATGGAGGAAGGGAGAAGGAAGGAAAAGAGGGATGAAGGAATGAAAGGAAGGGAGGAGGGAGGGAGGAAGAGGAGAGGAGAGGAGAGAGGAGAGAGGAGGAGAGGAGTGGAGAGAAGAGGAGAGGAGAGGAGAGGAGGAGAGAGGAGAGAGGAGGAGAGGAGAGGAGAGGAGAGGAGAGGAGAGGAGAGGAGGAGAAAGCAAAGAGTGACGTGTGAAGTGAGTTTTTCTTTTTGTGAAAATACCTCAAAGAACTGGTTGACGTTAATTCTCCCGTCTGAGGCGAAGCTGTCAAACAGCACGTCAGCAGCCCTGAAACATCACAAGGAGTCCATCAGTCAGCACGCTGGGATCAGCTGATAGTAGAAGCTATGTTAGAGTAAAGGGTCAATCTGAGGACTTACGCCCTGCGTTTGGAGGGGCTCGGCTGGGAGGAGAACCAGGGCTGAGCGGAGGGGAAACCTCTGTCCTCCGGCTGGACCACCGCCTGAGGGAGAGGAGACTTCAGGCAGCCGTTACTGACCGACACCGGAACCACTGAACACACAGGGACACTTTATTATCAGCTGTCAAATATATATATATATTATTATCTGATTATACAACTACAGTAACAAACTGCACTTTTTAATGTACATAGTGTGCAATGTATCAGTGTTTCAGGTGTAGTATTACTTTAAGTTCCTCTGCAGCGCCCTCTAGTGGCTGCTGCAGTGGAACAGCTCAGAAAGTTAATGTTTCCTGGACCTGAAGCTTGAGTTGTACCTGCCGATCCAGGACTGACGAGACTGACGGGCTTCTGGATTCCAGTCTGGACCTGGACCTGGTTCTGGATCAGGCTCCTGGGAGCTGGACGAGGAGCCGTATCCTTGGAAACAACCGACACCAACAGTGTGTTATTGTTTTATGTTCACTCTCTGACTCCTCTCAGATCTTTGGCAAGACAGTGAAAAAGGCTTTTGTTCCTCTCTGACTGTGGAGGTATGCAGCCCCCCCATCCATCCACCCACACCCACACACACACACACACACACACACACACACACACACACACACACACACACACACACACCCAATAAACCTCTTTGATCTAGAAAAACAGACCTCACAACAGAATATTGTGTGTGTGAGACATGTTGAGGCAGCTCTACCTGGTTCTCCGTTTTCCTCGGTTGACTCTTGTCTGTCATCCGTCCGTCCTCTGCCCGAGGAAAGAAAACATCTGTTGTTTACTGTAATACTGCATACTACATCACTATAATACTGCAGTACTTTTACTGTAATACTGCATACATCACTCATAATACTGCAGTACTTTTACTGTAATACTGCATACATCACTCATAATACTGCAGTACTTTTACTGTAATACTGCATACATCACTCATAATACTGCAGTACTTTTACTGTAATACTGCATACATCACTCATAATACTGCAGTACTTTTACTGTAATACTGCATACATCACTCATAATACTGCAGTACTTTTACTGTAATACTGCATACATCACTCATAATACTGCAGTACTTTTACTGTAATACTGCATACATCACTCATAGTACTGCAGTACTTTTACTGTAATACTGCATACTACATCACTCATAATACTGCAGTACTTTTACTGTAATACTGCATACATCACTCATAGTACTGCAGTACTTTTACTGTAATACTGCATACTACATCACTCATAATACTGCAGTACTTTTACTGTAATACTGCATACTACATCACTCATAATACTGCAGTACTTTTACTGTAATACTGCATACTACATCACTTATAATACTGCAGTACTTTTACTGTAATACTGCATACTACATCACTCATAATACTGCAGTACTTTTACTGTAATACTGCATACTACATCACTCATAATACTGCAGTACTTTTACTGTAATACTGTGTACTACATCACTCATAATACTGCAGTACTTTTACTGTAATACTGCATACTACATCACTCATAATACTGCAGTACTTTTACTGTAATACTGCATACATCACTCATAATACTGCAGTACTTTTACTGTAATACTGCATACATCACTCATAATACTGCAGTACTTTTACTGTAATACTGCATACATCACTCATAGTACTGCAGTACTTTTACTGTAATACTGCATACTACATCACTCATAATACTGCAGTACTTTTACTGTAATACTGCATACTACATCACTCATAATACTGCAGTACTTTTACTGTAATACTGCATACTACATCACTTATAATACTGCAGTACTTTTACTGTAATACTGCATACTACATCACTCATAATACTGCAGTACTTTTACTGTAATACTGCATACTACATCACTCATAATACTGCAGTACTTTTACTGTAATACTGTGTACTACATCACTCATAATACTGCAGTACTTTTACTGTAATACTGCATACTACATCACTCATAATACTGCAGTACTTTTACTGTAATACTGCATACATCACTCATAATACTGCAGTACTTTTACTGTAATACTGCATACATCACTCATAATACTGCAGTACTTTTACTGTAATACTGCATACATCACTCATAATACTGCAGTACTTTTACTGTAATACTGCATACATCACTCATAATACTGCGGTACTTTTACTGTAATACTGCATACTACATCACTCATAATACTGCAGTACTTTTACTGTAATACTGCATACTACATCACTCATAATACTGCAGTACTTTTACTGTAATACTGCATACTACATCACTCATAATACTGCAGTACTTTTACTGTAATACTGCATACTACATCACTCATAATACTGCAGTACTTTTACTGTAATACTGCATACTACATCACTCATAATACTGCAGTACTTTTACTGTAATACTGCATACTACATCACTCATAATACTGCAGTACTTTTACTGTAATACTGCATACTACATCACTCATAATACTGCAGTACTTTTACTGTAATACTGCATACTACATCACTCATAATACTGCAGTACTTTTACTGTAATACTGCATACTACATCACTCATAATACTGCAGTACTTTTACTGTAATACTGCATACTACATCACTCATAATACTGCAGTACTTTTACTTGTTATGGAGTATTTTAACATTGTTGTTTTAATACTTTTTCTTCAGTAAAGGATTTGAATAATTCTTCCACCACTGCTTTCATGCCTATGTTTAATGATGTGTTGTGGTGCCGTTATGAAGAAGCCGAGAACTAACTTTAAATCAACCCGCAACCAAAAGAACGCCAGTCAGACCAGTAAAACCAGTAAAACCAGCCAACAACCAAAACAAAAAGCCACAATCTGACCAAGGAGCAACAAATCTCTGCTGATGCATAACATTTAAAGTCAGGAAAGAAGTACGTTAGAATTAGATCATATGTGGAAATCCAATATAAGATGATATATAATATGATTTCTAGATATTTGAGGGGTGTAAAGGAATGAACTATGGGTATCACTTTCTATTAATGGTTTATAAATACTTAACTAATGGTGAAAAGGTGAGTTATAAACTATTAATAAGAACAACTTTAGGGTTGACAGGTTGTGAGAAACTGGACAGCAACCAAAAATGGCCCAATATGTGATTGTCCTCTTAGTCTTATATGATAGTAAACCGAATATTTCTGGGGTAGGAAGGAAGGAAGGAAGAAGGAAGAAGGAAGGAAAGCAGAGAGGAAGGGAGAAGGAAGGAAAAGAGGGATGAAGGAAGGAAAGGAAGGTAGGAGGGAGGAAGGAAGAAGGAAGGATGGATGGATGGAGGAAATAAGGGAGGAGGGAAGGAGGGAGGGAGGAAGGAAGGATGGAAAGGAAGGGAGGAAGGAAGAAGGAAGGAAAGGAGGGAGGAAGGAAGGATGGAGAAAAGAAGGGAAGAAGAAGGGGAGAAAGGAAAGGAAGGAAGGATGGAGGGAGGGAGGGAGGAAGGAAGAATGGAAGGGAGGGAGGAGGAAGGAAAGGAATGGAGGAGGGAGGAAAGAAGGGAGGAAGGGAAGAAGGAAGGGAGGAAGGAAGGAAGGACGAAGGAAAAAAGGGAGGAAGGAAGGAAGGAAGGAAGGAAGGAAGGAAGGAAGGAGGAAGGGAGGCAGGAAGGAAGAACAGAAGGAAGGATGGTGGAAAGAAGGGAGGAAGGAGGGAGTGAGGAAGGAAGAAGGAAGGAAGGATGGATGGATGGAGGAAAGAAGGGAGGAAGGAAAGAGGGAGGGAGGGAGGAAGGAAGGATGGAAGGGAGGGAGGAGGAAGGAAAGGAAGGGAGAAAGGAAGAAGGAAGGAAAGGAGGGAGGAAGGAAGGACGGAGGAAAGAAGGGAGGAAGGAAGGAAGGAAGGACGGAGGAAAAAAGGGAGGAAGGAAGGAAGGACGGAGGAAAGAAGGGAGGAAGGAAGGACGGATGGAGGAAAGAAGGGAGGAAGGAAGGAGGGAGGAAGGAAGGAGGGAGGAAGGGAGGAAGGAAGGATGGAAGGGAGGACGTAGGAAAGAAGGGAGGAAGGGAAGAAGGAAGGAAGGAAGGATGGAGGAAAAAAGGGAGGAAGTAAGGAAGGAAGGAGGGAGGGAGGAAGGAAAGACAGAAGGTCAGGGAATCTGCCTGTTATTTCATCAATCAATTAATTAATTAATGGTTTAGACTCTAAAAAGCCTCAAAACTGAAAAAGTCATATAACTGCCTGTTTTGTTCATTCATTATCAACCAGTCGGGCAAGAAACTGATCAATCTGGTAACACTGGGGACAACAGAACATATAATATAATATAATATAATATAATATAATATAATATAATATAATATATAATATGATATACAACATCACTTACATTGTTGTGACCGAAATGCAAAATATTTCATTATAAAAAGTAACTTATAAAACCACTAACTGGCCAAAGCTTGCTGCAGATTAAATATAATACAGTAAATATATAGACATAAAAATAGAAACAGTTGAAATAGCTGAGCGTCAGTGCAGAGCAGTGGTTTGTGTTTCTTCAGGGATTGTTTGCTGATGGTTAGTTTGGTTTTCTTCAGAATATAACGGTAGAAAAATAGACTCGAGGTGGAGTCAGTGGAGCGTCCCTGCAGCCAATCAGCAGGAATTTAATTTAGATACCAGCAGACTCCGCCCACTGGAGGATGCTGCAGAGACCACTAATCACTGGGTGTTTTCACATACACACACACATACACACATACACACACACACACATACACACACACACACACACATCAGACTGTGGTCATTTTTGGGGACATTACATAGACTTACATTCATTTCCTGGAGACTTTCCCTAACCGTAACCACTAGTTGCCTAACCTTAACCTAACCTTAACCTAACTTTAACCTAACCTTAACCTAACTTTAACCTAACTTTAATCTAACTTTAATCTAACTTTAACCTAACCTTAACCTAACCTTAACCTAACTTTAACCTAACTTTAATCTAACTTTAATCTAACTTTAACCTAACCTTAACCTAACCTTAACCTAACTTTAACCTAACTTTAATCTAACCTTAACCTAACTTTAACCTAACTTTAATCTAACTTTAATCTAACTTTAACCTAACCTTAACCTAACCTTAACCTAACTTTAACCTAACCTTAACCTAACTTTAACCTAACTTTAATCTAACTTTAATCTAACTTTAACCTAACCTTAACCTAACCTTAACCTAACTTTAACCTAACTTTAATCTAACTTTAACCTAACTGTGACGACCTGTCTCTCTCTGTTCATTGGTTGTGTGACTTCCCTGGGTGGAGGTGGGGACAGGTCGTCAGCCCAATTTGTCTCACCTGTGGTGTTTGGAGCACTGGGGATTTAAGGGCTGTCTGAATGTTAGTTCTCTCTCTTGCTACCTCCAGACGGGACTTGGGTTCAGGCTTCCACCTGCCATGTGGACCTAAGTATTTTTACTTCCTGCATTCAACACTTCACACACCTTACACTCATCCATACACTGCACACATGACTGACTTTTAAACATAACCTATTACACATCCTTTTGCTTTACTTTGATATAAGTTTATTGTATTTGTTTGGTATAATCTGATTTCCCATTTGATTAATTTACCTATTAGGTTAATTTGAAGTTAAAATGATTTATTAATAAATTCATTTTGATTGGTTATCATTTGTGTGGACTCCCTTTTTGCCACTAACTGACCCGGTTCGTGACAAAATGGGGGCTCGTCCATTTGTTTAAATTTAGTTAGTTTTGTAAGGGGTAATTTTAAAACTTTAATCTAACTTTAATCTAACTTTAATCTAACTTTAATCTAACTTTAATCTAACTTTAATCTAACTTTAATCTAACTTTAATCTAACTTTAATCTAACTTTAATCTAACTTTAATCTAAGACCCAAATATCAGCTTTTTCCCCAATTAGGTACACAGCTTTTGTACCCAATTCAACACGCTGTCTCAATTAACTGGTTGAAAGTCTGAAATTTGTCTCCAAAAGTAGCCTATGGCAGACCACACACACACACACACACACACACACACACCTTTCATGTCTGGGTCTTTATTGGGCTCCAGGAGTTTGTTGCCGTCCAGGCCGCCATAACGTTTCCTCCATTTGCGTCTGAGAGAAGGAGTCCTCTGGAAACTGCAGACACAACGTGAACGAGATAAATGAGATAGTCTATTAGCTGTTCTCTGGTAGTGCAGGTTTGTACACATAAAAGACGTTAAACTGTGCAAAAAAAGTCCTTTAACACTCAATTATTCCACTTTGACCCACTGAAAAGCAAATTCTAACCCATGAACTCTGCAATAGAAAAATATTATTCAGTAAATGAATTATCACTACCACTGCTGCTCATACTGCTACTATTAACAACTAAATTAACTTTATTTTTTACTAAGTATCTTTTATGCAGAGACAGCAGAATTAAAATAAAGTTAAAAAAAAGCTGAACATAAGAATTAAAATAGAAATTACAATAAAGAAAATGTACCAGAAAAAAGAAAAATACCATAAAAACATTCAGAACATATTGCAACAAATAGGAAAATAGCAAAAGTAAATGACTAATATTAGTACTACTGCTACTACTGGGACCTTAATGTTATTAAGTAAAGTACAATTTGGTGCTATTTTACTTGGAACTAACTATTATCTACATTATGATTTAATCTGGATTAATCGATTAATGATTTAGTAATTAAACATCAGAAAACAGTGAAAATGTCTCTCAAAGTTACTCACAAACAGCACGGCCTAAAACCAAAATATATTTAGTTACAATCACATAAGACAAAGAATGAGTTGGAAATAAAGAGTGTTTGTATGAGGTATGTAATGTACAGACAGACCATCAGATTGTTCTATGGTTGCTATAGATACGGGTTGTTCTATGGTTGCTATAGATACAGGGTGTTCTATGGTTGCTATAGATACAGGTTGTTCTATGGTTGCTATAGATACAGGTTGTTCTATGGTTGCTATAGATACAGGTTGTTCTTTGGTTGCTATAGATACAGTTTGTGTTATGGTTGCTATAGATACAGGTTGTTCTATGGTTGCAATAGATACAGGTTGTTCTATGGTTGCTATAGATACGGGTTGTTCTATGGTTGCTATAGATACAGATAGTTCTATGGTTGCTATAGATACAGATAGTTCTATGGTTGCTATAGATACAGGTTGTTCTATGGTTGCTATAGATACGGGTTGTTCTTTGGTTGCTATAGATACAGTTTGTGTTATGGTTGCTATAGATACAGGTTGTTCTATGGTTGCTAGAGATACAGTTTGTGTTATGGTTGCTATAGATACAGGTTGTTCTATGGTTGCTATAGATACGGGTTGTTCTATGGTTGCAATAGATACAGGTTGTTCTATGGTTGCTATAGATACAGGTTGTTCTATGGTTGCTATAGATACAGGTTGTTCTATGGTTGCTATAGATGCAGGTTGTTGTATGGTTGCTATAGATACAGATTGTTCTATGGTTGCTATAGATGCAGCTTGTTGTATGGTTGCTATAGATGCAGGATGTTCTATGGTTGCTATAGATACAGGTTGTTCTATGGTTGCTATAGATACAGGTTGTTCTATGGTTGCTATAGATACAGGTTGTTCTTTGGTTGCTATAGATACAGTTTGTGTTATGGTTGCTATAGATACAGGTTGTTCTATGGTTGCTATAGATACGGGTTGTTCTATGGTTACTATAGATACGGGTTGTACTTTAGTGTATAAAGGAAGAATAACACAAATCACTGCTGACATCAGAGATCCTGCTGGAGACATTTTTGAAGTTGAGTTTCATTTTTTTCATCTTGTACATGAACAGAATGAAACTCTAACATGTTTTTAATAAAAGTTTAGAACAAATGAGGTGTGAATGAGTCTGTAGAGGCTGTAAAACATCACATTTAGGCTCAATGAGGAAGGAAAAGCAAAGAAATCATTGTTTAAATCGCACTTTCTTGGCTACAAAGGGTTAAGATACATTATTTGAAAAAATAGTGAACTTATCCTTTAATGCAGAACTTCTACTGAAATACTCCATCCACCACTGACTTTATTGCATCATTACAAATAATCAAATCCTTTAATATAATATAATATTCCTCAATTACTGCAGCACATAAAACTCTTCAAACTCAATTTTCTGTCTGATTGGACTAAATATTATTGATCAGGATCAATAATAAATAACTATATTAGCAGCACCTTTATTATTTATAAATTATTTAATGAGATGTAACACTTAATAAATCTAGGAATAAATCTGCATTGATTTAATTTACAGTCATTTTCTGATCATCTTTATTGATCTGCACTTAACTAAACTTTCCTTATTACATGATTTTTCTGACGTACATCTACTAATTAGCAAACTTTAGCATTATAAATATATGAGATTGATGTTCATTTCACCTGTGGATTATTAAAAATGATAGTTATTTAAATGTTTTTGCAGAATAACAAATAACCACTGAACATGTTTTTGGCTTCCAGTGAGAATAAATGTGTTTTAATGCTCACACAAAGATAAGATAAGACTCTTTATTTAGTGTTATTAACCTTTATGTTTGATGAGCCTGAGCCATGAAACACTGAGTCTGACTGTGTGAAGACATGCAGCGGCCGTCCTCTCCTCTCCTGTCTGAGTTCATCTGTAAGTAAACTCTGCCACGTCTCAGCCTGTCTCTCACCAACGCAGCCAGGAATGTAAAAACCTGGACTGCTTCCAGCTTTTTATGGCAGCTCCAAAACATTGTTTAAAAGGAAAATACACCAGGAGCCACAAACACAAGATAAACCGCATCCTCACCACAGGTACGAGCCGTCCTCCGCCTCCTGGGTCGGACTCTTCTCCATTGAAGCTTTTCAGGTGTTTTAATCCAGTTAGTTTGAAAGAAAGCTGTCATGTAAGACGATGGGAGAAGGGTTATAGTGAAGCCTCTCTCTCTCTCTCTCTCTCTCTCTCTCTCTCTCTCTCTCTCTCTCTCTCTCTGTCTCTCTCTCTCTCTCTCTCTGACTCTCTCTCTCTCTCTCTCTCTGTGTGTGTCTCTCTCTGCCTCTCTCTCTCTCTCTTTCTAGCTCGCTCTCTCTCTCTGACTCTCTCTCTCTCTGCCTCTCTCTCTCTCCCTCTCTCTCTCTCTCTCTCTCTCTCTCAGTGAGTATGTCTGCAGGCTGCTGTAAACTTTCTTTAATGAATGGGATGGTTTGGAGAGAGGAGGGGAAACCAGTCAGCGCCTGCAGACACTCCCAGCTTTGCCACTCTGGTCTCACACACACAACAACAGTTTAGGAAGAAGAAAAAAAAAACCCAGAGTATAACATTAACTTATGGCACCAAGCCACAAGAAGGAAAACAGAAAACATGAGAAGCCACTGAAACTATCAAAGGTGCAGCAAAGGCCTGAAAACTGCCCATAAAGTTGGAATCATTTAGTTTCCAGACACAATTCTCTGTTTATTCCTATTTAAATGCATCACTAATCACTTTATTGATCAGGTGCAATGATTATATTATGTGTCCCAGTTACTCAGGTAAAATGAATTCATGCATAACATTTGTTTGGAGCTATAAAAGACAAGACATTTGCTGTGTTGCTTGTATTGTGCTTGAAGCCTGCATGCAATAGGTCCACGGAAGATAACTGTAACTGGTTAAATGGCCTGAAACACAACTTAACAACAAATAAGCACGATGCAAACTGAAACCATTCACGTCTTCTAACCAAGAGTCAAGATCGATTTCAGAGTGTCTCAAAAACAAACATGAGAAGCCAGTGAAACTATCAAAAGTGCAGCAAAGGCCTGAATACTGCAAGATATAGTAGAGACTTCTCAATACAAGGACACAAATCTATGCTGCTGTTGGGCCCCCTTAATGTAGTATACATGGTAGTAATAAAGAGCTGAATGCATTACATGATTAATTTCTTAGTTGATTGTAAGAATTATAATGTTTCTGATCATTTATAAGCTATTTGTGACTCATATTTTTAAATGCAGCATCTTCAGGTTTTTGACTGCTGGTCAAACAAAACAAGTAATTTGAATTCATCATCTTTGGCTTTAGGAGATAACTGAAACCCAGATTTAAATATTTCACTGTTTTCTGACATTTTATGCACTAAAACACAACTTAACAACAAATAAGCACGATGCAAACTGAAACCATTCATGTCGTCTAACCAAGAGTCAAGATGGATTTCAGAGTGACTCAAAACACAAACATGAGAAGCCACTGAAACTATCAAAAGTGCAGCAAAGGCCTGAATACTAAAGTTGGAATCATTCTGTTTTCATCCACATTTCTGGGCTCAGCAAACACAGGTGTGCAAACACAAGAAGCAACAACAGTACATCAGTGTCTCTGCACTGAATGATGAGCCTGTCATACCCTTTAGTTGTGGCATCAACAGCATGTAGCAATGCGGGTATCTGCTTCTTCATGTGCAGCTCATAGGTGGGAAACATCAATCCCAGCTGCCGATGCCACTTTTTCAGCATCATCAAATCCCCCACTTATTATAATTTCAAGGCCATACTGAATGACATGCCTTTCAAGTTCAATTGAAAGGAATTGCGTAAGGTTTACCCTTACTTTTCGTCCATTTCAATGAAACTATTCCAGTTAGCTGGCATCTTTACATCATTACTTACAATGGTGTGAATTTTTCGCAGTTTTGCTCTTGTTCCACCCTTTATGGAGTTCTTTAGGTACTGATCAAAGACTAGATCCACTCTGGTAATGTTCCCATGTAGATTGCCAGTCATGTGCCTATTGCTCTTACTAAAGCCATCCCATCAATGATAGTGCATGTTCTCACAAGAGATGGACTTTGCACCAGCTTGTAGTATGGCTACATACTGGCTAGTAGGTCTGAGCACTGACTCTGTTGTGGCAAGTGACAGGGGGACTGCACACAGTTCCTTTTGGAGAAGCCCATCTATGTTAACCTCTTTGCCACTGTCCATGGATACAATGACGTGACGGAAAATATCCCTGTCATGCTTTACACACTTGGATTTGAGTTTTCCAAGTTTGCTATCTGTTCTGTAAAGATTTGAGTTTTCTCTTAGAGAGGCTGTTATGGAAGTTTGTGTTCATTGTGCTCATTCTTTTTTCACCAGCTCAGTTACCATTTGTTTCTCAGACTCTGCAGCATGTGTTAGGTCATTCAATATATCTTCTGAAGCAACATCACCGGTTGTCAAAGACACCAACTCACCAACGTTGTAGACAAATAGACCAAGTTAATCTGTTGTGTTAAATTCACTCCTTTATAAAGTTTTGTTCAGACTATTGACACCTGCTGTGATCATCTTCACTGGATCTGCTGCCTCATGCCAAATCACAGCTGTGCTGACACAACAGTGCCCCTTGTGGTATTTATTAATTATTATTTCTTAAAGATCATGCTTGCACATAAATTTGATTATATTGCACATTTGCCCAAAATTACAGGAGGTAACATGGAAGAAAGAGGAAGCACTTTGAAAAAAAAAAAATCAGATTTTACCACTTTCATGAATATAGTGTTAAAATGGACAAAAAACATTTTCTAAGCTGACAACCTGGCTAGAACACATGTTAAGGGGTTAAATATTAATACTGGATAGGTTGTATGCTTGTACCAAAAAGTGTCCGACAAAGTTTTAATATCAGTTTTGGCCCCCTGACTATTTAGGAAGGAGAAAAAAGTATAGAGTATAGCATTAACTTATGGTACCAAGCCACAAGAAGGAAAACAAGAGAAGCCAGTGAAACTATCAAAAGTGCAGCAAAGGCCTGAATGCTGTTAAGTGTTCGAATCATTTAGTTTTCAGACACAATCCTCTTCCTGTTTATTCCTATTTAAATGCATCACTAATCACTTTATTGATCAGGTGCAATGATTATATTATGTGTCCCAGTTACTCAGGTTAAAATGAATCCATGCATAACATTTGTTTGGAGCTATAAAAGACAAGACATTTGCTGTGTTGCCTGTATTGTGCTTGAAGCCTGCATGCAATATGTCCACAGAAGATAACTGTAACTGGTTAAATGGCCTGAAACACAACTTAACAACAAATAAGCACGATACAAACTGAAATCATTCACGTCTTCTAACCAAGAATCAAGAAGGATTTCAGAGTGTCTCAAAAAAGAAACATGAGAAGCCAGTGAAAGTATCAAAAGTGCAGCAAAGGCCTGAATACTGCAAGATATAGTAGAGACTTTTCAGTACAAGGACACAAATTTGTCATTTTTTAGTCAATTGTGAGAATTATAATGTTTCTGATCATTTATAAGCTATTTGTGACTCATATTTTTAAATGCAGCATCTTCAGGTTTTTGACTGCTGGTCAAACAAAACAAGTAATTTGAAGAATTAGATATTTTATTGTTTTTCTGACATTTTATGCATTAAAACATAACTTAACAAAAAAATAAGCACGATTCAAACTGAAACTATTCACGTCTTCTAACCAAGAGTCAAGACAGATTTCAGAGTGACTCAAAAAAGAAACATGAGAAGCCAGTGAAACTATCAAAAGTTACACTACAGACTTGAAGACAAGATTCAACAAAATTAGGATTTCAAAGTGAGAGACTTTTCAGCACAATAACACACATTTGTTATGTGAAAGTTCAACCCTATTAAATCTATGCTTCTGTTGGGCTCCTGCTGGCCATTAATGTAGTCTACATGGTAGTCATCTAGAGCTGAATTACATGATTAATTATTTAGTCCATTGACAGAAATACGGAAAATAGGGACATTACATTTTGCTAGACTTTATAATTCAATCTGCTTAACTTTGACCTGTTGACCTACTTACATTCCTTTTGTGCCATCTAGTGGTAGCAAAAGCACACTACATTCATCTGTCTAAAAACGAGATGGTAGGCATCTTGGCCAAGTCAATCAGCAGCCAATCCTCAGACAAAAGTAGACCAGATACAAAATCTTATAAAATGTTATGTTATGATTGATACTTATAGTTTATTTATGCTTAATAACGTCTGTAGTTTGATGTGCTGCTACAAATTTTAACAATAGCAACAAACTGCAACACTGCTAATCAGGAGGAACTCATTTGAGGACATTGGGATTTTATCATTTGTGCAAAGGGAAGGTGTCAATAATAAAATAAAGAGTTTTGTACATTTGTGAATTCATTATGTCATACAGTAAAATAAACCCACTGCCCCCCATTTCAAAACATGTACTAGACAGAAACACTCCCACCTAAAAACATATAAAAATATATAGAAACATATAATAAACATATAAGACATATTACACAGTACATAACATTAGATGGGGGTGTTTGTCCAATACAATAAATAAACCATTTTCAGTACAATTTAACAAACTCTGAGTTAAAACCTTAACTCTGGTTGACCAACTTTGAGCTGTCAAACTCAGAGTTTTCGGTTTCAGAACAAGTGTTAACAGTTAGTTCAATCAACTCTGAGTCAAAGTAACTCTGAGTGAAGCTTGTGCATGAGGAGATACCAAGCCCTCATCAATGGAGCACAGATAACATGATTCACCATGACAACAGGAGAAACAAAGGGCTCAGTCCTCCTACTTCTCCCCAAAGGAGTTAGAAATATTAATGAATACATGCAGATGATGAGTATATATTTAAGAAAAGACAGTAAATAGTATTAATAAAAAAAAGAGAAACATTTTGTCTCGAGTGGTTGTATGTGTGTGTGCGTGGCACATTTAACATTCATGCAGACCCCAACAGGTACAAAACGTAGGCCTACTTGGCAGCAACTGAATATGAAATATAAAAATATAGCTCAAACAAGTAAGGTACTGATTACAAGCTATTGTGGTGTTTAGCCTGCCCTACCTCATTAAACAGCATTTAAATGCTACATTCAACATGTTATATATATTTCAGTAGTTGATGAAATCTTCTAAGCAAAAAAGAAAGTCAATTTTTAATATTGTCTATTTGAAAGCAAGACCTATGCCTTTATACATACAACACTACAAAAGGGTAAACATTTAAATGCAATAGTCAAGTTTAGTTTTATGTTTGGGCACTTTCACCTTAATTTAACAGTAGCTGGTATAGAGAGAGAGAGAGAGAGAGAGAGAGAGAGAAAGTTCCTCACTGGTATCGAACCAGCGACACTGTCACTATGAAGCATGAGCAGTAACCACTTGGCTATCAATCACCTTCAAATGCTGCATTTGTGACAGCCTGACAGACGGTTGCCTTGGAAACATGAACTTGAACAGAGAACTTATTCTGAACTGAGAGCATGTCCACGCGGTGTCGTACAGACGATACGAGAGCTGAGAATATTGTTCAGATAAATTATCGATTGTACAGAAAAATGGAAACACTCAAACAGAACATCATCAGAGAATGATAAAACATCCCAGCGGGGTCCGATCACCCTCTGACGGAGATTTGTGCTTCGTATTTGTGCTTCAATATTAACTGACTCTTTAAGACAAGGACACACCATGTCTGACACCTCCTTCAGTCTGCGGGCTTCAACTAAAAAGGAGGAGAAACTCTCAGGGTTAGTTGAAGAAACCCTGCTAGCGAGCAGGTTAGGTTCACGGAGTAAGTTGCCAGGGTAACTGACTCAGAGTTAAGCTGAACTGGCTTTGTGAAACCGAAAAACCAGAGTTTCCCCTCATCTCAGGGTTAACTAACTCAGAGTTTTCACTAAACCTTCTTTCTGAAACAGGCCCCTGGTCCTCTGAAATGAGGCCAATGCGGAAGTAACTACAAGTCAAATAACTATACAAGTCAATGGAGAATTCACCAACTTCTCACTTGATTTCTAACCTCAGTAAACGTTTTCAAAATGTCTTTATGGTCTCAATCGCTAGTTTAAAGTCTTCTTCAATGCAGTATGATGTTCATTTGGGACATTTTGGCCTCCCTGATTTCATATTTGATGATAAAGCAGGGTATGCATTAGGGCGTGGCTACGTCCTGATTGACAGGTTGATTGACCAATGTCCTTGAGATCCAGCCCTCGCAACCATAGCAACCTCCCCGCTCCACCCATGGCTCCGCCCATGCCCCCCGTCTCATGCCCATATAAGTAGAATCCGTGTTTTTAGTTTTCCCAGCATGCACCTGAAATTTTCAAGATGGCGCTGCCTAGATTAGAAACTATTGGCTTCCGAGCAGCAGTCCACAAACCAATGGGTGATGTCACAGATGTTACGTTAATTTCTTTTATACAGTCTATGATTATGGATAATCTTTCCTGGCTCTGGGACCCACAGCTTCCACAGCTGAGCTGTTGCTGATCACTTTCTATACTAGATGTTTCTCCTCTGTACATCATGTCCATGGCAAAACAGCTAACAACCAGCTCAACTCTTTCCCACAGGCATGATGTTGAATTATTCTGTTGCCCAACTGATTCAGTTTAACAACCACCTTTGTGCATATCAGTTATTAAATAACATGGCCCTCGTCTATGGAATGGCCTCCCTTACCAGTCACATACTACTGAGAGTTTTAAAAAAGGATTTAAAGCATTTCTTTTTAGAAAAAAGTTTGATCCTTGCTAATTGCTGCTTTTATGCTCTTATTTTTATGATCTTTTATATTTATGCTTTTACCTTGTAGCACTTTGAGATTTGCTCTTAATGTAAAGTGTGTTACAAATAAAATGTATTATTATCATTATTATTACTATTATTATTACTATTATTGTTAAGTGCATTAAGCATCAAGGTTGTTGCTATGGTTACTGATCAGCCAATGGGAAACTACTATGTGAAGTGTGTCAGGTCTGAACATCAATTATAACACACTTGTTAGGTTGCATTGCAACTCTTTTTCCTCTTGAGAAAGGATTAGTTGAGTTGTCTTAAATCCATCACAGGACTGAATAAACTTCCCATTTTAAAATAAAACAGAAGAGTCCAACACAGACAGCAAGTCCAGCTGCTGCCAGTACAAAGTAGAGAGCGATCCATCCCCGACTCGTTGGTTGTGGTCTCTCAGTAGGTTTCTGAGGTTTGGGCTGATCAACAGCTGCTGTAAAGGACAGAAAAATATTAATAATTGTTCTTGTATTCTACAAATTCTGTTATTCCAACATTCAACTCTCCTACTTATGACACTTCATGCTGTTCATGTCCAAAATTAAAATGTGGACTATTTGAACTTGGTGATGTTTGTGTCCACATACAGAATATTTTTAACAACACAAAAACACAAAGTTTAGCAGTCCAGTCTGTACATCACTGATAACATGCATTAAAAAGTCTTTCTGAGTTTTACTGAATCATCTTACCAGTGACATTGAGGTGGCATCTGTCAGAGTTGGTACCATCATCTGTTTTCACTTCACATATGTACAGACCCGAGTCATCAGTCCTGAGTCTGGACACATGAAGTCTGATTCGTCCTTCTCTGAGGGCGTCTTTGTCACTCTGAACTCGTCCTATAAAATGTTCATCCTGAGACTCTGGGACCTCAACACCCCCATCTACATGATACAGGACTGATGGCTTGTTTACAGTTAACAGTTTACAGATGATGTGCAGTGAGGTGGAGGAACTGTCAGGTTCGGTTGTGAACGTCCATTCCAATGTGATGTTGTTGTTCTCCTCTGCCTGATAGGAGGTCTGTTTCACTTTCACTACAAATGTTCCTGTTGAGGAGACAGAGAGGGAAATAACTAACAACTAATAATTGAATATAGATCATCTTCCCAACTGTAATGAAGATTTTCTACTCGCTTCAATAGTTCTGTTGTTTATATATATATATATATATATATATATATATATATATATATATAAATATATATATACACACACACATATATATACATATATACATATATATATATATATATATATATATATATATATATATATATATATCAAATTTCATCAAATCTTTTGACTTTTCTCTTTTTGGATGATGAAGTGAGGATGTAAACTAACCAGAGACACAGGAGGTCAGGCTGATGAGCAGAAGGATCCTGCAGATCATCTTCTCCCTGTGAGAGGAGACAGGGGAGAGGAGTCATGAACACATGAGGTCAAAGTTCAGTCATCACAGGTGTGAGAAGGAAAATCTACAACATCAAACTTTGAGTCTCATGTCTGCTTGAGCGACTGTGGGCGACATCTCAAGTGTACACACTATGTCTACATGGCCTCACCTCTCCAACTCCAAATATCATTACAACCTACTATTACTATAATGATTAATAATCACATTATTTTGACAACATGACCTACTGCATATCTAGATCAGTTACAGTTAATGATAACAAAAAACAGTATTGTTTTGGTAAAATAGATTAGCACAGAAGCATGTGAACAATAATAATAATTCTCAACCAAAAACTAAACTGTAGTTACTATAGACCACGGTGTGTGTGTGTGTGTGTGTGTGTGTGTGTGTGTGTGTGTGTGTGTCTCTGTGTAAGTGTGTGTGTGTGCTTGCAGAATTGTAATGAATTGTAACTGTAATGTTTTGCCAATCACAATCACACAGCTGATCAGTTATCACAACGCACTATGATTAAAAAGTGCAAGCTTGTTCTCCTTTAACAAATTTCGTTAGTTTATATAATGCAGATTAGTAAAATATTACTTTTATTAAGGTCACAGTCACAGACAATGAACTTAGCATTTCATAATTGTGGTAGCAGCAGATGCATCAACAAACTATGAGTAGCATGTCATACACATCTAGATTATTTGACAACTACTGTAGAAAATACTTCCACCTGCCCAGGCTTGGGTGGGCGGGGCTAGACATGGTTCAACCAAACAATCCTAACCTGAGGTCATAAACTCTCAATCAGTCTCTCTTTTCCTTCCTTCCTCTTTTCCTCCTTTCCTTCCATCCTTACTCCTTACTCCCTTCCTTCCTTCCTTCATTCTTCACTTCGTTCCTCCCTTCTTTCCTTCCTTCCTTCCATCCTCCTTTCCTCCCTCCCTCCCTCCTTACTCCCTTCCTTCCTTCCATCCTCATTTCCTCCCTCCCTCCTTACTCCCTTCCTTCCTTCCTTCCATCCTTCCTTCATTTCTTCTTTCGTTCTTCACTTCGTTCCTCCCTTCTTTCCTTCCTTCCTTCCATCCTCCTTTCCTTCCTCCCTCCTTCCTCCCTTCCTTCCTTCCTTCCTTCCATCCTCCTTTCCTCCCTCCCTCCCTCCTTACTGCCTTCCTTCCTTCCTTCCTTCCTTCCTTCCTTCCTCCTTACTCCCCTTTTTAACACTGGCACGTAAAGTGGACTTCATTAGACACTTATTTACTTGCAAGAAGAAGCACCCTGCCGTAACCCCCACCATCAGCAAATCTACTGAGTGCCAGGCAAACATGGAGTTGGCATGGAGGAGTGGGTTGAAAGCATATCAGTGCATGCATCTTAAATCATTAGCATACTGTACAACTCATGCCTACTCTCCTCTAGTACAAGAACAAACACTTACAATGTCACAGTCCTAAAGGATACCTTTGTTCATTTCTGTAACACTTTATGTTGAGGGTCACTTGTAGATGATTTACAAACTCTCAACAAACTATGAGTCGCATGTCATAGACATCTAGATTATTTGACAACTACTGTAGAGAATACTTCCACCTGCCCAGGCTTGGGTGGGCGGGGCTAGACATGGTTCAACCAAACAATCCTAACCTGAGGTCATAAACTCTCAATCAGTCTCTTCTCTTTGTCTGCTGAGCATGTTGCATGTGGAGCTGCTGCCCGTTTTCCAGTTGATTGTCCACCTTGGATGCATCATTTTGAGATATTGTTGTTTCCTTATGTATTGAATTAACTTATTTTCTAGGGGAGAGGATAATATTTTGTAAGTTAATTTGTAATCTCTCCATTTATTTTTAGTCATTAAAATCATCAAGTGTAATACAATCAACTGAAAGAAGCAATAAATGGTTGAAGGCATTTCTCTGGTCCTCATATTTTGACAGATATGCCAGTGTAGAGGCTGTATGTGGAACTCAGCTATCAACAACAAACACGTTTTTACCACTACAGTCTCTTGATAGTGGTGGTCTATTATTCTGTAGATGGCAGTCTCTGTTGAGAGTATTTGGTCATGTCAATTGTGCACCAAAGCCTTAGATTTAGATTAATATTTTAGATTAATCTTGTTATTTTGTTTTGACAGGCATTGCCAGAGGTTTTCCTTCTGGACTGATGAGTGCAGAAGTTTGCTCCACTGTAAACTTCTTCCACTGTTCAGACTGCCAAGAAACATTGCCCTAACTGGGGAGGTTCCAGTCCACATGCAGGCTGTTACTGACCAAACAGAGCTGAGTATCATTTGGTGGTACTTCGATAATGCTGACATTTTAGAAAAGATTCACCCAGGGTCTGTGTTAGGAATATCATCAACAGAATCATTTAACTCCGGGGCTCATTTATTGTATCTTTATCTTGTATGTATGTATTTAATGCAACATACATTTAATGTGCTGGGTAGAGATGAGGTTTTCTATTTGATTTTCCCTGAAGTATGATTATTACACAAACATGAACATCAACATGGACCAAGTTGAATTTCAAGACGAGGTCAGCAGCCAGTCACACTGAACAGCGGAAATTGCGGTGTGCAGTAGAGCAGGGATCTGGTGGAAGTGGAAGTTATAAAAGCCAAGAAAACAACTGAAGACCAGCCTGTAAAATTATAATTAAACACTCATGATACCATTTTGTTTATCATATCGCAATCGCAATATTTTCCCCAATACTCGAAATATGACTTCTTAACCAAATGATGCAACCCTACGGTTTAACAAAACGTCTCATCTGTGGTTTTGTGTCGCGGCTCAGTAGACAAACACTTATTTAGGTTCTGTTGCAGTCGCTTTGAACACTCACTTTATCTCACGGAGATCAATCAGCTGTTTACAGCTTTATCTCATCAGCAGGAGTCTCATTCAGAAACATTCAGCTTTCACCTGGTTTGATCAGATGTTTGTCCGACAACACAACACAACACCGTCATGTACATGATGCAGAACGGACACCTTGTAATCAGTTTTCACACAAGATTTGTTTTAAGAAAAAAAGCGATAGCCTCAGATTGTTCAAATATAGCCTATTGATGAATACTGTAGTAATACATGAAGTCAGTAACTGGTGTGAGAAAGTTGACCAGCAGCTGCATAAAACCCCAGGCCCTCCTCTTACCTTTTACATTTAAACTGTCAGTAGAAGAAGATCAACGGAGCGAAATCGGACAAGAAGAGAAAAAGTTATCAAAAAAATGAAAATAGCTTTAAATCCTTCAACTTGTAGCACTTGTTCAGCGTGTTCACTCTAAAAGCCAAACACGTCAGGTTGCATTTTATGCTGCATTCAAGTGCACTTGTTCAGCGTATTTACTGTACACACCCGTGAGGCAGTGGGAAGTTTGTGCGTCGGACAGTGGTAAAATTTTATGCTGCATAAATCCGGAAATCTATCGAAGTTGCTTATTCTTTCATTTTTTGTAATACATAGACTACATCTGTCATAGTCTGCATAATGGGCGTAGCGGACGCGGGGTACGGGGGACATGTCCTCCACACTTCCGGTATCTGTGCCCTCTGTCCACCGCACTTTTTGCAGCCATTACAACCATTCAATTAATTTTTAACACGTGGAAACACATTTGTCCGAGCCAAATGAGCCAACTCAAACTCAGCACTAGCTGTCCGACTGGTGGAAACGGTGACATTCCCCCAGCTCCGCCTCCGTGCGCCGGAGGATGTCATGTATCCACCATAGGTATCCACACACGACGGCGGGTGGTCTTCCGGCGCTTCTCGGTTTTGTACAGCAAGTACAGTGTAGCGACAGTGTTTATGTCCGCCATGATACAAAAAATCTACAAACAATCTACACGCCGTTTTTTTTCCAAGCGACAAGCGCGACCGAAGCGAATGAAGCGATGATCCAAAAATTGAAAAGCGGCGCGATAGACGCGATTCAAGCGATTAATTCGTGTCAGACGCTTTTGGTATGAACGCCCCTTATTATGCCCAGACTTCAAGTTGTGAAAATGCCATAAAGGCACATTTCACCGTTTTTTCAGCATGTAGACCACATTAGACCAGGTCCAGATCAAACACCAGCATGCCTAGACTTCTCAAATCTGGACAGGATTATTCTACAGACCTTGCAGATTCATAAAAACAAAGTTTGTGATTTGTGAAACCTTTTTTCCATTTATATACAAAAAGGAAAAAATTGTGTGACTTGAGCAAGACTATATTCACACACCCAGAGTGTCATCCATTAGCGGATGGCAATACTCGCAATATGACTTCTTAACCAAATTATGCAACCCTACGGTTTAACAAAACGTTTCATCTGTGGTTTTGTGTGGCAGCTCAGTAGACCAACACTTATTTTGTTCTGTTGCAGTCGCTTTGAACACTCACTTTATCTCACGGAGATCAATCAGCTGTTTCCAGCTTTATCTCATCAGCAGGAGTCTCATTCAGAAACATGCAGCTTTCACCTCGTTTGATCAGATGTTTGTCCGACAACACAACACAACACAACACAACACCGTCATATACATGATGCAGAACGGACACCTTGTAATCAGTTTTCACACAACATTTGTTTTGAGAAAAAAAGCGATAGCCTAAGAATATTCAAATATAGCCTATTGATGAATACTGTAGTAATACATGAAGTCAGTAACTGTCTGGTGTGAGAAAGTTGACCAGCAGCTGCATAAAACCCCACGTCCTCCTCTTACCTTTTACATTTAAACTGTCAGTAGAAGAAGATCAACGGAGCGAAATCAAACAAGAAGAGAAAAAGTTATCAAAAAATGAAAATAGCTTTAAATCCTTCAACTTGTGGCACTTGTTCAGCGCGTTAACTGTACACACCCGTGAGTCAGTGGGAAGTGTGAGCGTCAAAAAGACAGCCACAACCACAGCCTCAGGTTGCTGCAATGGTGCATTCAAGTGCACCTTGTAAACCTGAAATGTATCGAAGTACTCCATTGTGGTATGTCCAGGGAATGTCGGGAGTTCAGAAACTCAGTCGAAACAGCGCAAAATAACTGATCATGTTGTTATTCCCTCTACTACATAAACACTTACTACACGAACGCTTAAAGATAAATAGACATGTTGAATTACTTGAGATGATTATTGACGTGAGGACACATTATTCCAACATGGAAACAAGGTAAAGTCTACTATTTGACTGAAAGCTGATTTTTTTTAAATCGATGAACATGAAAACCTTTTCAGTGACATATTGTATTTTTACTAATAATAAATAGGTTTGTCACCGTTTATAATACTAATAATGGAAACCTGTTAAGAGAGCGGTCTAGCAGAATGCTAAGGAGTGGAGAAGTGAGTGACTGTCATTTTATTTATCAATTACAAACTATCATGTAGGCTACATCAATCAACAGATTGTAAAACAATCAGTAAAAGATCACATTATATAATTTACGTATCCTCCAATGATGTACATCAGTCTAAGAATACCAGAGTGATATAATCTTTTCTAATTCTAATAATAGCAGGCATTTCTATTTAGCCAACCTCAATCTATTAACCTCTGTTTATATTAGTTGTATTTATATTGACTATTTTAATTACTCAAATTGTTACTAACAGAATTTACCTTTGCCAGCCTGTTGTAGGCCTACTTCCTGACCAGCCCTCACTCTACAATTCTTTCCAGCACAATGAACACACACACGCACGCACGCACACGCACGCACGCACGCACACACACACACGCACACACACACACGCACGCACGCGCGCACACGCGCACACACACACACACACACACACACACACACACACACACACAACTCCAAAGCTACAGATGTGTAAACCTGATTTCATCACAATTCTGATCTACCTACATGGGGCTACACACACTCAAACACATTTCAGAGCACTGGGCTTTTACATTGGGCCAAAACACAAGCTACACTTTTGATATGTCTTTCCCCAATTGGGGACAAGATGACAATAAACAAAAGACAGAGTGTATAGCATCCTTGGGGCATTTCACATTTCACTCTGAGACAGCATGATGAAGATGACCTACACTATATCACAGCCTCTTGACCTCATTTTGACCCCTTTGGAGTGTCAGTGGTTATCCAGAAATAAGTAATAATTTCTGCTTATTTTATTCAAAAGCAAATGAGGTTTACTGCTCATAAATTTAAGCATAATAAAAAGAATAAGAGGTGTAAAATAAGTTTTAAATATGTGGTAATGAGTTGGAATGAAGTTGGCTAAAACATATGCAACAGAATGGTGTAATCATTTGACACTTTATGCTTTATAAACAGTCAAATTTGACATTTCATGTAAATGAGGTCTATCACAGATCAGATTTGTTTTTAAAGAAAAAAAAGTGATATGTTCAAATATAGCCTATTGATGAATACTGTAGTAATACATGAAGTCAGTAACTGGTGTGAGAGAGTTGACCAGCAGCTGCATAAAACCCCACGCCCTCCTCTTACCTTTTACATTTAAACTGTCAGTAGAAGAAGATCAACGGAGCGAAATCAAACAAGAAGAGAAAAACTTTATCAAAAAATGAAAATAGCTTTAAATCCTTCAACTTGTGGCACTTGTTCAGCGCGTTAACTGTACACACCCATGAGTCAGTGGGAAGTGTGAGCGTCAAAAAGACAGCCACAACCACAGCCTCAGGTTGCTGCAATGGTGCATTCAAGTGCACCTTGTAAACCTGAAATGTATCGAAGTACTCCATTGTGGTATGTCCAGGGAATGTCGGGAGTTCAGAAACTCAGTCGAAACAGCGCAAAATAACTGATCATGTTGTTATTCCCTCTACTACATAAACACTTACTACACGAACGCTTAAAGATAAATAGACATGTTGAATTACTTGAGATGATTATTGACGTGAGGACACATTATTCCAACATGGAAACAAGGTAAAGTCTACTATTTGACTGAAAGCTGATTTTTTTAAATCGATGAACATGAAAACCTTTTCAGTGACATATTGTATTTTTACTAATAATAAATAGGTTTGTCACCGTTTATAATACTAATAATGGAAACCTGTTAAGAGAGCGGTCTAGCAGAATGCTAAGGAGTGGAGAAGTGAGTGACTGTCATTTTATTTATCAATTACAAACTATCATGTAGGCTACATCAATCAACAGATTGTAAAACAATCAGTAAAAGATCACATTATATAATTTACGTATCCTCCAATGATGTACATCAGTCTAAGAATACCAGAGTGATATAATCTTTTCTAATTCTAATAATAGCAGGCATTTCTATTTAGCCAACCTCAATCTATTAACCTCTGTTTATATTAGTTGTATTTATATTGACTATTTTAATTACTCAAATTGTTACTAACAGAATTTACCTTTGCCAGCCTGTTGTAGGCCTACTTCCTGACCAGCCCTCACTCTACAATTCTTTCCAGCACAATGAACACACACACGCACGCACGCACACACACACACGCACACACACACACGCACGCACGCGCGCACACGCGCACACGCGCGCACACACACACACACACACACACACACACACACACACACACACACACACACACAACTCCAAAGCTACAGATGTGTAAACCTGATTTCATCACAATTCTGATCTACCTACATGGGGCTACACACACTCAAACACATTTCAGAGCACTGGGCTTTTACATTGGGCCAAAACACAAGCTACACTTTTGATATGTCTTTCCCCAATTGGGGACAAGATGACAATAAACAAAAGACAGAGTGTATAGCATCCTTGGGGCATTTCACATTTCACTCTGAGACAGCATGATGAAGATGACCTACACTATATCACAGCCTCTTGACCTCATTTTGACCCCTTTGGAGTGTCAGTGGTTATCCAGAAATAAGTAATAATTTCTGCTTATTTTATTCAAAAGCAAATGAGGTTTACTGCTCATAAATTTAAGCATAATAAAAAGAATAAGAGGTGTAAAATAAGTTTTAAATATGTGGTAATGAGTTGGAATGAAGTTGGCTAAAACATATGCAACAGAGTGGTGTGACCATTTGACACTTTATGCTTTATAAACAGTCAAATTTGACATTTCATGTAAATGAGGTCTATCACACATACATTACAAACAAATCATGTAAAATCTGTGTTGGAAACAAGTTGACTAAAAGGTGTAACAGAGTGATCATTTTATATTTCATGCTTTATAAACAGTTCAACAAGACCGGGTCAAATTGACCACAGGTGTGTCTTCTCTTTGTGTACTCTCCTATGTTTTAGCCGGTAGGGAAGATGGGAAGGGATGGAGCAACTTGGGGAGAATTTATGGGCAGGGCTGGACATTTGTAGGCCATCCAGCCCTGCCTTCCCACAGGCCGCAGCCGTTACCCTCTCGCTCATGCTCAGCTGATGCATACACACACCGGGAAGGTTACGGTGGGTCTGACATTGTCACAAGTAAATGTTCAGGATATTGTTAACTTACTGAAAAAAGATGTTAGTAATTTGTTGCTTTATGTCTCTACACACTGTCCAGTTTGCTAACTGCTAAAAAGCGCTAATGGTACGTTTTTGGTTGTTACTGTAGAGAGGACTCTGACTCTTGGCTGACAGTCTCTTGGTCTGATGTTTGTTCCCCCAGACAACATGACAGACACGACATCACTGGTAATTATCAGTTAACTTCAACTAACTACACCTGAGTCTCTGATGGACAGTGCTGACTAATAAAAGCCTGGCTGATTCATTTATTAACTGACTCATAAAACTGACAAACATTCTGCTTTTTGAGGAGTAATCTTTGGCCTGCTGCTGAGGACTTTGGGTAAATTTCCTTTTACTTTACAGTCGGTTGTATTTACATTCAGTATTTATATTATGTATAATTTGTTCTGATTATAAACATGTAAGAATAGATACTGCTCACTAAATAATGATCACTCCACCTCCTCTCCTGACATCTAGGTGTATGAGAGTGAGTCAGAGACAGGAGCAGGATGCAGGGACAGAGCAGAGATCCTTTGCTGTGGTGAGTGATGAAAGAGATTTAACAGTTAAGAATAATTTGTCAATGTGAAACATTTCAGTCAAGGTGTCCTGTATGATCAGTAAAGTCAGGAGAGTATCACATATTTGATAACTTAATATCATACTATTCCCTGGTGAACCATCGTATGCTATGCTCTCGTTCAAACTGTAAATCAACAATGGACACTTAGTTGTTATTTATATTTATTTGCCTAGATCACTCAAAAAAATAAGAATTTCCGAATGACTATCTCGTCTGTATATTACTCAAATTATTAAATGAATCCATAAGTCACAGCTGTGAGGTGTCAAAACACCTGTTAAAAGGCTCCAGAATACAGGAAATGACATCTACTGTTAAAACTAATATAATATAACCCCCATTATATTATCCCACCAGCATTTCAAATGCTTCCTACGTCCATGCAGTACATTGTCATGTTTTTTTTACTTCAAGTACAGATTGGATAAAATATTTTTCATGTATGGTGGCCACAATGAAAGGGCCAAAAAATACTGGGGGCCCACCCAAATACCCCCAAATCTCGCTCCAAGGTCTTCTGAAAAGTTGACAGCTCTGATTAATAATAAAATGAGGTTGTATGTGTCACTCTGACAAAGATGTTGGCCCCAACCCGGCCCCTCCATTAATACTGGTCTAGAACCGCCACTCGTCAAACATGTCAGAAAATGTCAGAAACAATGTGCACTAAAAACACAGAACTGTCATTTCTATTGTAAATTACAGAAACACTTAAAAATCTTCAGTTTCTGAAATGCAGTCAAGTATTTTATCACATGAAACTATATTGGCTGCATCTGGATGTTAGAATAAAATGCAAAACATAACATGTCAATAAAACTGCTTGACGAGTACAGTAAATGTATCAAATAAAATCATACAGTACTGTTTACTATTCCTAATGACAGAGGTGCAGGTGAATCTGGCAGAAACACGAGAAAAAGCTATTTCACAAGGAGAAGAAAGGAATGATCATGTAAAACCAAAAGAATGTGATTTCATTATCACAAAACTTTTTGGATACATATTGTTGAATGTTGAGTATAGTTGGGCTGAGTTCCCATCATGCCTTGAGAGACAATGTGTTTACAGACAAATTAAAATAAATGTTCTAAATCACCACCAATGTTGTCTGATGCACAGTGATTAGTGCTACTCTTCATCACTAACTTTTTTTTTAGTAGTTTACAGTTTGCCATTAGTGAAGAAGGCTTGTTGCACCCTGACTGAACTTATGTGCACACAGTTAAGTCAGGGTTAAGCCTCTACAGGGACATACTATGCACATATTATACTGATCATATTTCTGTGATTGCTGCATCATGAGAGTACAATCAGATTTTCAATGCACTCCCCGGCAAGTGGTTAGATGATATTATTGTTGCATAATGGAGACATTCTGTGACCTCCAAAAAAAACCCAAAACGAAAGTGATCAGCTACTGTACTCTGATCGTACTCTTATGATCGCTTTCTCATGAGTATAGGATCAGTGGTGAGTCAACCTTGCTGACACTTATGTGGTTGAAAGTGAAATGTGTAAACCACTTAACCAGTTCTTGGGATGTAATGAGTAACACAATCTGTTACAACTTTGCACCATTTCTACTTTTTTGGCAGGCATACAGCCGTCTATGTGCTGCTGTTATATCACTGGGACAGTATTCACTTGGTGGAAATATTTGCATTATTTTGAATTATAGTCAGGGGGCCAATTCTGAAAAGGGCTTCCGTTAAGACTTTTGCGGACATGTTTTGGTACAAACTGTCACCCTATTTTTTTAGTTAGGAGACACCCATACGTAAGATATTAGGGTGGTTGTCAAGCTGAAAAAATATTTTTGTGACTTTTACAAGCAATTTCAGGCCAACTTTTAGGTTTCCTGCTCAACACGACATGCCAACAATAAATGTTGAATATCTCAACAACCACAAAGCTAACACTCATGGGACAAAGAGAACCAAAGTTATATTATATTCAAAGTGAATATCAGCTTGGAAACCCAAAACCTCTATTAATCAGTACCCCTATCTATGGGAATGAGTCATGCCAAGTTTAAAGCTTGTAGTGAGAGACAGTGTAATGCTGCCCAAGTTATAATACTTTAATGTCCAGGCCGAAATGTAGAACTCTAGATGGTGGTCTATGGTGCTATTTGACTTCATTAATGTACCAAGTTGTAACACATTGTATTTAATTGACATATCACTATAGTTATTAATTCCATCTTAATATAACTGCACTCTCACTTCTTTAGGTTTAGGGGTTAGTAACCATTAGTAATAACAGGGATGGTTCGATCCGATACTCAGGATCGGTATCGGCTCGATATTGGTCAAAAGTTCAGGATCGAACATTGAAAAAAACAACTATAGCCCATCCGATCCGATACCTAAGCCCAAATGCTCAACTTAACTTTGCACGACATGCCGTAAACAGAAACACAGCTGCTGCAGCGAGTGACAGTGAATTAGCCTAGCGCTAGCGATCATGTCTGCTGTGTGGAATTACTTTGAGCGTAAGGAAGAGAAACGTTGCCTGTGTGGTTTGCAGAGGAGGCAAAACTACTACAGATACTTGTGTAAAAAAGACGGACTGATTCAACTCTTTACTCCAGTAAAAGTAGAACGTTTGATCACTCACGCTCATTCACGCTCGCAGCCTCTCCAGCTGAGCAGCTATAGAACAGACTTTTAACTGAATGACTTAGAAGTCGCCAAATGACTTACTTTAACACATTTCGTTAGTTTATATAATGCAGATTTGTAAAATATTACTTTTATGAGGGTCTGCTGCTACTGGATAGGTTGTATGCTTGTACCAAAAAGTGTCCAACAAAGTTTTAATATCAGTTTTGGCCCCCTGACTATTTAGGAAGAAGAAAAAAAACCCAGAGTATAACATTAACTTATGGCACCAAGCCACAAGAAGGAAAACAGAGAACATGAGAAGCCACTGAAACTATCAAAGGTGCAGCAAAGGCCTGAAAACTGCCCATAAAGTTGGAATCATTTAGTTTTCAGACACAATCCTCCTCCTGTTTATTCCTATTTAAATGCATCACTAATCACTTTATTGATCAGGTGCAATGATTATATTATGTGTCCCAATTACTCAGGTAAAATGAATTCATGCATAATATTTGTTTGGAGCTATAAAAGACAAGACATTTGCTGTGTTGCCTGTATTGTGCTTGAAGCCTGTATGCAATATGTCCACGGAAGATAACTGTAACTGGTTAAATGGCCTGAAAAACACAACTTAACAACAAATAAGCACGATGCAAACTGAAACCATTCACGTCTTCTAACCAAGAGTCAAGAAGGATTTCAGAGTGACTCAAAAACAAACATGAGAAGCCTGTGAAACTATAAAAAGTGCAGCAAAGGCCTGAATACTGCAAGATATAGTAGAGACTTCTCAATACAAGGACACAAATCTACGCTGCTGTTGGGCCCCTGCTGACCCTTAATGTAGTCTACATGGTAGTAATAAAGAGCTGAATGCATTACATGATTAATTTTTTAGTCAATTGTGAGAATTATAATGTTTCTGATCATTTATAAGCTCTTTGTAACTCATATTTTTAAATGCAGCATCTTCAGGTTTTGGCCTGCTGGTCAAACAAAACGAGTCTTTTGAATTTTGAATTAAATATTTTACTGTTTTCTGACATTTTATGCACTAAAACACAACTTAACAACGATAAGCACGATGCAAACTGAAACCATTCACGTCTTCTAACCAAGAATCAAGAAAAATAGGATGTGAGAGTGACTCAAAAAACAAACATGAGAAGCCAGTGAAAGTATCATAAGTGCAGCAAAGCCCTGTATACTGCAAGATATACTAGAGACCTTTCAGCACAAGGACACAAATTTGTCATTTTTTAGTCAATTGTGAGAATTATAATGTTTCTGATCATTTATAAGCTATTTGTGACTCATATTTTTAAATGCAGCATCTTCAGGTTTTTGACTGCTGGTCAAACAAAACAAGTAATTCGAATTCATCATCTTTGGCTTTAGGAGATAACTGTAACCCAGATTTAAATATTTCACTGTTTTATGACATTTTATGCACTAAAACACAACTTAACAACAAATAAGCACGATGCACTGAAACCTTCACGTCTTCTAACCAAGAGTCAAGACGGATGTGAGAGTGACTCAAAAAACAAACATGAGAAGCCACTGAAACTATAAAAAGTGCAGCAAAGGCCTGAATACTAAAGTTGGAATCATTCATCCACATTTCTGGGCTCAGCAAACACAGGTGTGCAAACACAAGAAGCAACAACAGTACATCAGTGTCTCTGCACTGAATGATGAGCCTGTCATACCCTTTAGTTGTGGCATCAACAGCATGTAGCAATGCGGGTATCTGCTTCTTCATGTGGAGCTCGTAGGTGGGAAACATCAATCCCAGCTGCCGATGCCCATAAAATGGTCCTTAAATGTAACGGGACATTAAGGAATCATGTTAATTTCAAACACTGATATCATTGACAGTAGTAGTCCAGCCACAATATTCACATTTGAAAAGCTCAGTTGCAGCCCTCAAGTAATGTTTATGTTGTCATTCTGTGTTTTGGCCTGATGCTCCACCCACCACCTAGCTACCAATCACCAATCACCAAGTCAGTACTGATGCTCCACCCACCACCTAGCTACCAATCACCAAGTCAGTAGTGATGCTCCACCCACCACCTAGCTACCAATCACCAAGTCAGTACTGATGCTCCACCCACCACGTAGCTACCAATCACCAAGTCAGTACTGATGCTCCACCCACCACCTAGCTACCAATCACCAAGTCAGTACTGATGCTCCACCCACCACCTAGCTACCAATCACCAAGTCAGTACTGATGCTCCACCCACCACCTAGCTACCAATCACCAAGTCAGTACTGATGCTCCACCCACCACCTAGCTACCAATCACCAAGTCAGTACTGATGCTCCACCCACCACCTAGCTACCAATCACCAAGTCAGTACTGATGCTCCGCCCACCACCTAGCTACCAATCACCAAGTCAGTACTGATGCTCCGCCCACCACCTAGCTACCAATCACCAAGTCAGTAGCGTTTCAGTAGCCAGGTTGCCAGGTGGCACTGAGCTGCAGCTAGGAACACTGCAGATAATGTCTGATGTTACAAAACCAAAAAAACCTCATTATGACTCTGAAATACGTTGTGACAATTTGAGAAACAAAACCAGGGGATGTATAGGAGACGCCTTTGCAGGATCACGTCCAACAACTGGCAACCCACGTTAACGTCAACTCTGGCAGGGAGGGGGCAAGGAGTAACAGCTCTCTCCAGTGTTTTGAACATGAGCCGCAGTACCATTTCTAAACGCTTGGTGTCCTCAACCGGGAGGAGACGACGATGACAAGGACGGGAGCAGCTGGACAGGAAGTGCTACTGATCTTCATCCTGCCTCCTTGTCATCGTCATCCTCCTCTGACCACCAAACAGGAGGTCAAAGGTCAGAGCTGACTCACTGCATCATTTAACCTCAGAGGTGATGACATCAATTACCGTAATGGACTGAATATAAGGGGCAATCATAATTAGAGGTAGACTTTTAAACTCAGAACCAATAATTAGTCTTAAAAAGTAAATGACTGCAATTGACTGTTATTTTCTTTATTAATTATTTTCTTATTTATTTTGTTCTTAAAAATGTCAGGAAATAGTTACTCAGCAACATGTCAGAGGCGCAGGAGAATACATTCCTGTGTTGGAAATACAAACACGGACATCCCATCTCCCTGATAGCAGCTTCCTGACGCCTGCGACACAATCTCCTAGGATCTGTGTGTAAGTGAGCAGAGTGCACACTAGAGAGCATCTGTACATGTGTGTGTGTGTATATGTGTGTTATACCGACACCGATTGTACCGATTGTAGACGTCCGGATGACAGATTCCAGTCCCGGAGCTTATCCTTCCTTTCTCTCCTCTCTACTCCAACCGGTGGAGGCAGATGTTCTCCCACTCTGAGTCTGGTTCTGAGGTTACTTCCTGTTAAAAGGGAGTTTTTTCTCTCCACTGTTGCTCATGTGGGAATGTTGGGTCTCTTTAAAGTTAAAACCTGAAGAGTTCGGTTTAGAAGCTGCTCTATGTGTAAAGAGCCTTGAGATGACATAGATAGATAGATGGATAGATGGATAGATGGATAGATGGATAGATAGATAGATAGATAGATAGATAGATAGATAGATAGATAGATAGTAACTTTATTGATCCCTTGGGGAGGTTCCCCTCAGGAAATTTAAGTTCCAGTGCAACACCACAATAAGTACAGGTTGACTAAAAACACACAAAGTAGTATAAAAACACACATTATAAATACCGGGGAGAGTGCAAAACAGTGTGCAAATTGCAAGTATATGCATTGTAGATATATATATATATATATGTACAGGAGGTAGCAACAGGTTTTGGGATAAGTTACGATTGTAGTCAAGTGAGTATTACATTTTTAAGTATCCAGTAATAAGAGTCAGTATGAGTTTTCAGGTGTTACTCCTCTTATGTGTCCTGTTTCCTCCCCCTGCCACTGTGGAGTTGTACAGTTTGATGGCACGGGGGACAAATGAGTTTTTGAGTCTGTTAGTGTTGGTCCTGGGGAGCAGCAGCCTTTGTTGTGATTTGGTGCTATACAAATAAAGATTGATTGATTGACTTTGAGAAAGTAATTGAAATAGTTACACTACTGTTACATTTACAACAGGATAACTTATAATTGCAACCAACTACATTTCCAAAGTAATCTTCCCAACACTAGAACACTAGAACACTGACAACTCTGGCTGTGTGTTTGGAGTCGCTGTTATGATGCAGAACAAATCAAACTGACATCATGGAAAATAATATATACACATGTGAAGTACTGAAGAGCTTATGTGTATATAACAAAAAACCTATATTAAGCCTGATAATGTAAACATATCATCTATACAAACTATTGCAACAACATTAATCTTAAAACAGAGAAGAGGAAGGTTGATGGATGTACACTGCTACGAATCATTAACAGGAGAAGGAGGAATGCTTGCTGGTTCATATCTGGACATCTTCCACAAACTCCTTTTAAGAGAGAGAGAGAGGGGGGGGCAGAGAGAGAGAGAGGGGGGGGGGTTAGAGAGAGAGAGAGAGAGAGAGGCAGAGAGAGAGGGACAGAGAGAGGCAGAGAGAGAGAGAGAGAGGGTTAGAGAGAGAGAGAGGCAGAGAGAGAGGGACACAGAGAGAGAGAGAGGCAGAGAGAAAGAGAGAGGGTTAGAGAGAGAGAGACAGAGGGACAGAGAGAGAGAGAGAGGGTTAGAGAGAGAGAGAGAGAGAGAGGCAGAGAGAGAGAGAGAGAGGCAGAGAGAGAGGGGGGCAGAGAGAGACAGAGAGGCAGAGAGAGAGTCAGAGAGAGAGAGAGAGAGAGAGAGAGAGAGAGGCAGAGAGAGAGAGAGAGGCAGAGAGAGTTAGTTAGAGAGAGAGAGAGAGAGTTAGTTAGAGAGAGAGAGAGAGTCAGAGAGAGATAGAGAGAGGCAGAGAGAGAGAGAGAGTTAGTTAGAGAGAGACAGAGAGAGAGAGAGAGAGAGGAGAGAGGCAGAGAGGGTTAGAGTTAGAGTTAGAGAGTGACAGAAAGCAGAAAGGAAAGGAAGGACAGAGGGAAACTACTGTACAGTGCTGCTGCTGTGTATCTAGACTTATTCAGTAGAAATGACTCATCTTCCTGCCAGGTATGTATAAATCATATTTCATCTGTATTTTATTTTATATTTTGTAAAATTTTGTTTTATTATTATTATTCTCTCCTAGAAAAGGATTAAATCTAGACAAACGGGTTGAACCTGTAGCTTGAAGTTGATTGTGACCAAATCTGGTAAGGCATCCAGCTGCACTGTTTTGGGCTCCAAATGAATAAAGCTATAGCAACAGTAACTAAGATATTTATTTATTTATTTACTCTAAACTAGCGGCGATTCTAGAGTCAGACCTTTTAGGAGGAGGAGGGGGGGGGCAGCTCCATTAAAACCTGCTGCTAAACTACTCATTTCACTGGATAACGTCAATTACAACAAACAGTATTAATGCATAGCTAAAGACAGGTCGTTCTCCCGGGTCAAATTAACCCTATCTGTTTTGACTGTTCCTTCCTTCCTTCCTTCCTTCCTCTCTCCTTTCCTTCCTCCCTCCTTTCTCCCTTCCTTCGTTCCTTCGTCCTTCCTTCCTTCCTTCGTTCCTTCCTACCTCCCTCCTTACTCCTTTCCTCCCTCCCTCCTTACTCCTTTCCTCCCTCCCTCCCTCTTTCCTCCTTTCCTCCCTCCCTCCCTCCCTCCTTACTCCTTTCCTACCTCCCTCCCTCTTTCTTCCCTTCCTTCCTTTCTTCCTTCCTCCTTCCTTCCTTCATTCCTTCATTCCTTCCTCCCTCCCTCCTCCTTTCCTTCATTCCTCACTTACTTCTCTCCTTCCTTCCTTCCATCCTTCCTTCCTCCCTCCTTTCTCCCTTCCTTCGTTCCTTCCTCCTTCCTTCCTTCGTTCCTTCGTTCCTTCCTCCCTCCCTCCTTACTCCTTTCCTCCCTCCCTCCTCACTCCTTTCCTTCCTCCCTCCCTCCCTCCTTACTCCTTTCCTACCTCCCTCCCTCTTTCCTCCCTTCCTTCCTTCCTCCTTCCTTCCTTCATTCTGTCCTTCCTCCCTCCCTCCCTCCTCCTTTCCTTCCTTCCTCACTTACTTCTCTCCTTCCTTCCTTCCTTCCTCCCTTCCTCCCTTCCTTGACCTGAGGACAACAGGACGGTTAAACAGCCAGTTCATTCTGTCATCATCAGAGCACCAAAACATTTCTGGGTTTTTAAACAGACATTTCAGTAATTATTGGAGTTCTTACTTCATCAGACAAGCAACAGTATAAAAGAAAATGTGATTCACATAATTCACATAATCTTCAAGAATGTTTTTAAATCTGCCGAATTCAAGATTCAAGGGAAGGATTCTTGTTCTCAGCTGGGCCACTAAGGACCTTTTCTTTTTTTTACAATATCTTTATTGGCTTTTTCCAGATATATTGACATTACACAATATTTGTGACAGGAGAAATACAGAGATTGTGAAAGCCTAACCCTCCCAAACCGACCCCTGCCAGTCTTCACCCTCCCCATCCCTCCCCAGCTAATCTATCACTTCTCCCACAAAAAGCAAACAAAATAAAAAACTAAATAAGTAAAAAAAAAAGAAAATAAAATAAAAAATAATACCGTTACCGTCCTCTTCCGCTTATCCGGGGTCGGGTCGCGGGGGCAGCAGCCTAAGCAGGGAAGCCCGACTTCCCTCTCCCCAGCCACTCCGTCTAGCTCTTCCCGGGGGACCCCGAGGCGTTCCCAGGCCAGCCGAGAGACATAGTGTCTCCAGCGTGGTCTGGGTGTTCCCCGGGGTCTCCTACCGGTGGGACGTGCCCTGAACACCTCACCAGGGAGGCGTCCGGGAGGCATCCTGACTAGATGCCCGAACCACCTCATCTGGCTCCTCTCTAAAAAATAATAATGATAAACAAATGAGTGAAATAAAATAAAACTAAAAAAAAGAGTGGTAAGGAGTTAAGTACAGTAAATTAAAAACAAGTTAATTGACCTTTGATTTCTTGTTAGGTTTGCTTTAACATAAGGTTCAGGGCCATAATTATGCTTCATTTGGATATATGTTCATAATTTGGGCTTTAACCTCTTACAATAGTAATTTATTTATTTTTAGGAATGCTTGAGCACCCATAAAAAGGGTCTAAAATCCCCACTGCTCTAAACTGGATTCTATATTGTTTATGGTTTATGTACAAAAGGAAACAAAAGTAGTACTTGTTAATAATCCGTCATGTTCTGCAGTCATTATATATATTTTTTTTTTCATACACCGTACATCAATAAATATGTGTGGAAACATCTGCGTTGCCTGTATTGTGCTTGAAGCCTTTTCAATGAAGCATCTTTAGGTTTTATTAGTAATTTGATATTAACTGTAACCCAGGTTCAATATTTCACTGTTTTCTGACATTTTATGCACTAAAACGCAACTTAACAACAAATAAGCATTAAAAATAATTAGGGCTGTCAGCGTTAATGCGTTAATTGCGATTAGATTAATGCAATCCATAACGCGTTTTTTTAAAATCGCATTTTAATGTTGCAAGCCTTTTTGTCCCTTCTACTCCCCCGTAGACGGCTCCTCTAGCTGTAGCGCTATGCTTTGAAGTGGCCTCCTGCAGTAAACCTACCGCGCTGATGGAAAGTAAGAGAGCTACTGGACTTTTGAACGGCTTGTTTAACTTTAAAACACTTCCAGACGGTTCAGTTGACAAGTCAAAAGTAAAATGCAACCTGTGTCAAACGGAGTTTGAGTTAGCACCTCCACGCTAAACACCCAGGTGCAGCCAAGCCAGCCTCAGCTCCACCAAAGGACCATTTTGGAGTGTGGGAGTCGCAGCAGAGCCGTGATTGATTCCCAGTTAAGACACTCTGGTAAGAAATGCTTTACATTATGGGCTTAAAACTGCCTTGAAATGTAAAATAACAGGATTTTAAACATGCAAATCAAAACGCGATTAATCGTGATTAACTATGGAAATTCTGCGATTAATCTCGATTAAAAAAAAAATCGTTTGACAGCCCTAAAAGAAAGCAATTTGATAAGGATTATTGTATCATTTTAATAAAGCTGGTTTATTACAAAACAATCAGGCATGTTGTCCATAAATAGCACAAACATCTTCGGCAGCTGTTTTCCAGTGTTGCATGTTGTTATTATACTAATGTTCGACTTCCTCTATCTCTCCACAGCGTCTCTACTACTTTCAGCACCACAGCTGTTTCTATGGTTATAAATAACACTAATGGCACTTGTCCTATGGGAGGAACCATTGAATGGACGGCCATATGTGTCCTGCTCATATCTATGCTAGGAATTGCGTTAAATGTGTTTGTCCTGATGGTTTACTGCTTACACAAGAATGCCTTCACCGTGCCCGAGATCTACCTGAGCAACTTGGCCGCTGTTGATCTCGTTCTGGTTTCCTGTCTGCCCTTCTGGGCTTTGAACGTAATCAAGAAATTTTACTCGGCCCTCGGTGAAGCCATGTGTAAACTGCTCATCCTGGTCATCAATTTGAACATCTGCTGCAGCATCTACTTCCTTGTTCTGATTGTGGTAGATCGTTATTTGGCACTGGTGCACCCGTTGTCCAGTGACAGATTTCGTAGGCCAAAATATGCCAAACTGAGCTGTCTGCTGGTTTGGGGCTTTGGCTTACTCCTGGCTGCTCCTGCGCTCATCTTAAGGGTCATAACATACAATCCTCAAAGTGAAGTTACTTTTGTTTGCAATGTGCAGGACCCTAACGACACTGTATATGCGTTGTTTAAGGGGTTACTCATCTTAAGGTTCATCCTTCCCTTCTGTATTATTTCCTTCTGCACTTACAAGATCGTTAAAGCTTTGAAAAGTCGGGCGGTGCTGGGATCAAACAATCGGAAAGCGGAGCACAAGGCGACGACTTTGGTGCTGGCGGTGCTCGTGGCGTTCCTGATCTGTTGGGTGCCATACCACATTGTTAAGATACTGCAATCGCTATCGGTAGTTATTAAATCGGAAGGATGTTACTTCTCTACCGTCCTAAGTATCGCTGGCCAGACCGTCACCGTCTTCGCTCTCTTCAACAGCGTTCTCAACCCCATCCTCTACATCATCGTCGGAAAGAACTTCAGGAAAAAAGTTAAGGAAGTCTTCTCACAGTGTGCCATTAAGAGTATGACACCATCTTCAAGCCTCATGCCTGTGAACACCGATATGACAAGAAGTTAAACTAAGTATGTCTCAGGCTGACCTGCAGGATTGTGAAGGTTTTTTTTTTTGAGAATTTGAATATATTTTTGTTTTGTATTATTTGACGATGATGAAGTTTGAAATGCCTGCATTGTGTTTGTGTAGACAGAAAGGTGGAAAATAACCCAAAGTTTTACTGGTAGATGTTGATGCCACACTACTCTTCTTACTGTGTTGAGGTGTAGAAACTTCCCCAACACACTCTTTGATGACCAGGAGAAAAATGAAAGAGAGAGTGTTATCATATTTAACCCTTTGTAGGTCTGCTAGAAGTCACTTTGTGTCATGATATCTGGTAAAAAACCAAAATCTATTGAACTCATTTAACTTTTTTAGGTCAATCTTTACCACTTATAAGAGGAATGTAATGCACAGACAGACCATCAGATTGTGTTATCGTTGCTATGGATAAAGGTTGTTCTGTGGTTGCTATAGATACAGGTTGTTCTATGGTTGCTATAGATACAGGTTGTTCTGTGGTTGCTATAGATACAGGTTGTGTTATGGTTGCTATAGATACAGGTTGTGTTATGGTTGCTATAGATACAGGTTGTTCTGTGGGTGCTATAGATACAGGTTCTATGGTTGCTATAGATACAGGTTGTTCTGTGGTTGCTATAGATACAGGTTGTTCTGTGGTTGCTATAGATACAGGTTGTTCTGTGGTTGCTATAGATACAGGTTGTGCTTTAGTGTATAAAGGAAGAATAACACAAATCACTGTTGACATCAGAGATCCTGCTGGAGACATTTTTGAAGTTGAGTTTCATTTTTTTCATCTTGTACATGAACAGAATGAGTCTCTTACATGTTTTTAAAAGAAGTTTAGAACAAATGAGGTGTGAATGAGTCTGTAGAGGCTGTAAAACATCACATTTAGAGTCAATGAGAGAAAAAAAGTCCATATTTTATGTTTTCATGGCGTCAAAAAGAGGTCGTTTTTGATTTTTTTTAAAATAAGACTTTCTTGGTGTGGCCTACAAAGGGTTAATATGCAAGTGATTAGATGTGACTTATGACGTCCTCTTTACATTTTCAACCATTTTTGGTCGTGTTGGCCTAATTGTTGTTCCATTGGAATTGCTTTCAAATGTTAGATAATACCAACGCTGTTACATAATTAAACAGCCCAGTAAGATTCTTCTCACGCCTATGTAAACAGTTTATACAACATGAGTGCAGATCTTTCTTCTGTTCTACACGACCTCTGACTTGTTATATTTTAATTCTAAACATACATAATTAATATCAATGTAATCAATGTACTGTGCTGTGTCTGACACTATGACATGCAACTATTGTGTATTTAACTTGATGTAACACACCTGTAAATGTTAAAGTTTTACACTGAATACTTTGTTGGTATAACCATAAATGTACACATGCAAACACACACACACACACACACACACACACACACACACACACACACACACACACACACACACACACACACACACACACACACCAGTTTCTCAAAAGTTTCTCAAAGTTGAACTGCATCACTTCTCCCCCTCCACCTCCTCCTCCTCCCTCTCCCCCTCCTCCCCCTCTTCCCTACCTCATCCTCTTCCTCCTCCTCTTCTCATCCTCCTATTCCTCCTCCTCTCTCTCCTCTTCCTCCTCCTCCTCCTCTTCTCTACCTCATCCTCTTCTTCCTCCTATTCCTCCTCTTCCTCCGTCTCCTCTCCTCCTCTTCCCTCTCCTTCTCTTCCTCCTGCCTCTCCCCCTCCTCCTCCTCTTCCCTCTCCCCCTCCTCCTCCTCCTCCTCCTCCTTTTCCTCCTCCCTCTCCCTCTTCCTCCTCCTCCTCCTCTTCTCTACCTCATCCTCTTCTTCCTCCTATTCCTCCTCCTCCTCCCTCTCTCCTCTTCCTCCTCGTCTTCTCTACCTCATTCTCTTCTTCCTCCTATTCCTCCTCCTCTTCCTCTTCTCCACCTCATCCTCTTCTTCCTCCTCCCTCTCCTCTTTCTCCTCTCCCTCTCCTCCACCTCGTCCTCCTCTTCCTCTTCCTTCTCCATCCCTCTCCTCTTCTCACACACACACACACACACACACACACACACACACACAAACAGTTTCTCAAAGTTGAACCTCATCACTTCTCACAGCTGTAACACATTTACAATCAGCCTCCCTTTAACCTCCCAGTGATAACGTTGAACTCTCCCAGTTAATCGCTGAGATCTGGTAATGCTGATACAGTGACTCATACAGTTCAGTAATGATTCATACAGTTCATTAAACACAAGCAGTTGATGTGTGTGAAAGCTCGGGTTTGAAAACAAGAAAACAAAAAAAAACAGACTTGATTACACTTAACCCTCCTGTCGTCCTCCCGGGTCAAACTGACCCTGTCCGTTTTGACTGTTCCATATTTCCTCCCTTCCTTCCTTCCTTCCTTCATTCCTCCCTCCCTCCTTTCCTTTCTTCTTTCTTTCTTTCCTCCCTCCTTTCCTTCCTTCTTCCTCCCTCCCTTCCTTCCTTGACTCAAGGACAACAGGAGGGTTAAATAATCCCATGCTCAGAGGAGATTCTGTTTTTATTTAGTCCGTCATGGATCAATATCATGATTTAGTTTAGGTATGTATAAAACTGTATGTCTATATACAAAGTGTCTATAGCCGGGGTGTCAAACATGCGGCCCGTGGGCCTGAACCGGCCCACTGAGGGGAGCAATCTGGCCCACTTTCCTTCCTTACATCTGTCCATCCTTCCTCCTTTCTTTCCTCTCTTCGTTCCTTCCTTCCTTCCTTCTTTCTTCCCTCCCTCCTTTCCTTCCTTCCTTTTTTCCTCTCTTTGTTCGTTCCTTCCTTCTTTCTTCCCTCCCTCCCTCCTTCCTTTCCTTCCTTCCTTCTTCCCTCCCTCCTTTCCTTCCTTCCTTTTTTCCTCTCTTTGTTCGTTCCTTCCTTCTTTCTTCCCTCCCTCCCTCCTTCCTTTCCTTCCTTCCTTTTTTTCCTCTCTTCGTTCCTTCCTTCCATCCATCTGTCCTTCCTTCTCTCCCTCCTTTCCTTCCTTCCTTCCTTCCTCCCTTTCTTCCCTACTTTCATTCTTTCCTTCCTTCCATCTGTCCTTCCTTTTTTCCTTTCCTTCCTACCTTCATTCTTTCCTTCCTTCCTTCATTCATTTCTTCCTTCCTTCTGTCCTCCCTTACTTCCTTCCTTCCGTCTGTCCGTCCTTCATTGTCTGTCTTTCCTACCTTTCTTCCCTCCTTCCCTTCTTATTTCCTTCCTTCCCTTCGTATTTCCTTACGTCCTTCCTTCCTTCCTTCCTTCCCTCCATCTTTTTAATGATTCGGCCCAGATGAGATCAAATTGGTTTGTATGTGGCCCTTGAATGAAAATGAGTTTGACCCCTCTGGTCTATAGTAACTTTGCTTGTTTAAATATGTCTGAATTACAGTTTATTGTATAATATATTGTGCTATTAAAAAAAATCCTAATTACAAATGCAAATGAAAGTGCATCTGTTGCCCATAATCATTCATTTTAATATTTTATATATTTTGTATTTTGTTGTACTACCTGTATAATGACAATAAATTTGATTATAATTTGATTATAAGTTTGTTTTATTGGGGCATCATTTAAAAATACAATTACTTTCAATACAGGTATAATTGTGTGCAACTAACAGACAAACAAAAGGAGATAAAACGCACACACACACACACACACACACACCTTCCACTCTCACCATCGCCCCCTAAATTGGTCCACTTTAATGGGCAAATGATCTAAGTTCAAAATAGAAGAGGAGAGGCTGCCAACGTGATATAAAGAGAACATTTTTGACAATTTTTTGAGGGATGACAGGTTGATTTGATTGGGAGACTTTCCAGCGCAGTGTTTCCCACAGCATTTTAACAGAATATGGGAAATCGATTCTAGTGTGACATTTAATGGCTGGTCCGCTGGGATGCTCCCTCGAAATAACATTGTGGTTATTTTTAAGGTCACATGCATCATTCTGGTGCACTCTGAGGGACATTTTTAGTGTGCTTTAGTAATTTAGCTACTGGTTGAACTGCTGGTATGAATGGTGATGACACAGCCACAAAGCACGAGAAATACTTTTTACCAGTCCATTTAACCCACCTGTTGTCCTCGAGTCAAGGAAGGAAGTTAGGAAGGGAGGAAGAAGGAAGGAAAGGAGGGAGGGAGGGAGGAAGGAGGGAAGGAAGGAAGGAAAGAAAGGAGGAAGGAAGGTAAGAAGGAAGGGAGGGAGGAAAGGAGGGAGGAAGAAAGGTAAGAGGGAAGGAAGGAAGGAAGGAAATGAGTAAGGAGGAAAAGAGGAAGGACGGAAGGAAGGAAAGGAGTAAGGAAGGAGGGAGGGAGGGAGGGAGGGAGAAAGGAAAGAAGGAAGGAAAAGAGGAAGGAAGGAAGGAGAGAGGGAGGAAAGGAGGAAGGGAGGAGGGAGGAAATGAGTAAGGAGGTAGGGAGGTAGGAAAGGAAGTAAGGAAGTAAGGAGAGAAGGAAGGAGAGAAGGAAGGAAGGAAGGAAGGAAGGAAGGAAGGAAGGAAGGAAGGAAGGAAGGGAAGGACAGAAATGAGGAAATGAGAACAAAGGAAAAATTAAAGAAAGAGGGCGGGAGGAAGGAAGGAACAGTCAAAAAGAGATGGGGTCAATTTGACCCGGGAGGACGACAGGAGGGTTAAACAGCAGCAGGTTTTTCACATTCAGATATATCTCATTTGAAAATACGTTGATATATCTTAAAAACTCAATATACCGCTCAGCTCTAAAACAACATGGCAGGCCGCCACAGTCTATATCATTAATGGGACGGTGAAAGTGATGAAATTATTGTATTACTGTTTTGTTGTGTTTTTGTCATCATGGCCATTATGTCATTATAGGTATCATGACTTCTTATATAATTATTGGGATGATGAATTGGAATAGAGGAATTATGTTTTTGTTTTGTTTGGTTTTGTTGGGTTTTTTGTTTTTTTGTGCTTTTATTCCCCTTTCTCTTTTTTCATTTACATGTTCAAAAATGAGTTACTTTTTTAAACCTGCTTAGCTAAAAGGGTTTATTGGGAATCACACCGTTTTTTTGTTTTTGTTTTGGAAATTGATTTTGTAGCCTAAAAAAAAAAAAAGATATTTCATTTTAAGTGCAACACACTATAAACCAACATCCAGTTCAGTGTGTGGCATTCCATTAAATATTTATTCTTAATAAGGAATTAAAGTGGTATTTAAGTGGGTGGATACTTTTTTTCTTCTTTTAATTTTAAGCAGATCCAGCAAGCCTTTATTTGGCAAAAGAGCAGAGGTCTATTCTTCCATACCAGATCATCGTTTGATTCATGGGAAACACAAACCACACACCACATTTCAATATTATGATAAATGATCATTGTTTCAGTGCACACATTTTGTTACTGGAGCTAGATAAAAAAAAAAAAATGATGGAAATTTACAGTATTACAGCAGCAAGTGAACAGTAAAAATAGAAGAGCATCAATAAGAATGAATAAAGAGCAATAAATAAGTATGAAAAACAACAATAGTAGAAATATATAATAAATAATAATAATAATAATAATAATAATAATATGACATTATTTACATTATTTAAAGCACAACAGTAATATTGGCATTGAGTGGTAATATACTAGAGATGTTATTGCTAAGATTAAAGTGAAGTAATTTATAAATTAGTTATAATAAGTTATAATAATAAAATTAAATAGACAAGAGAAGGGCAAAAACCTTGGAAAAAGGCGTTTAAATGCTCATACTGGCTCCTGAATGTTGTTTTAAGACAGACTTGGAAAAATAGTAAAATATTGCAGGCTGTTCGGCTTTTATTATGAAGAAGATGATGACCGGAAGTGGTTTATTTTGAAAAGCGGAAGTTACATTGTTTACATCGTTCTCTAGCTAACCAGCTAACTGATAGAAAGCTAGCAGGCAGCAGGTAGATGTTTACACGGTCATGTTTAACTACTGCTGGTGTTTTTATAAGATCGCTGAGGTTTATACAGCCGGTAGAAGTTAAAACATCACCCTGTGTGTCTGATATCTGCAGACGTTACCATAGAAACACTAAAATGCCCCAAAAGGCGAAACATGTGAGTAGATAAATCCTTTTCTTTAAAAACAGCAGTACTATGAGTGATGTAGTATGCAGTATTACAGTAAAAGTACTGCAGTATTATGAGCTTGATGTAGTATGCAGTATTACAGTAAAAGTACTGCAGTATTATGAGTGATGTAGTATACAGTATTACAGTAAAAGTACTGCAGTATTATGAGTGATGTAGTATGCAGTATTACAGTAAAAGTACTGCAGTATTATGAGCGATGTAGTATGCAGTATTACAGTAAAAGTACTGCAGTATTATGAGTGATGTAGTATGCAGTATTACAGTAAAAGTACTGCAGTATTATGAGTGATGTAGTATGCAGTATTACAGTAAAAGTACTGCAGTATTATGAGTGATGTAGTATGCAGTATTACAGTAAAAGTACTGCAGTATTATGAGTGATGTAGTATGCAGTATTACAGTAAAAGTACTGCAGTATTATGGGTGATGTAGTATGCAGTATTATAGTAAAAGTATTGCAGTATTATGAGTGATGTAGTATGCAGTATTACAGTAAAAGTACTGCAGTATTATGAGTGATGTAGTATGCAGTATTACAGTAAAAGTAGTGATATATTATTATATATGACATCATTAGATTATTAATAGTGAAGCATCAGTGTTAGAGCAGCATGTTACTGTTGTAGCTGCTGGAGGTGGAGCTAGTTTATACTACTTTATATATAGTTAGCTAGTTTATACTACTTTATATACAGTTAGCTAGTTTATACTACTTTATATACTGTTAGCTAGTTTACACTACTTTATATACAGTTAGCTAGTTTATACTACTTTATATATACAGTTAGCTAGTTTATACTACTTTATATACAGTTAGCTAGTTTATACTACTTTATATACAGTTAGCTAGTTTATACTACTTTATATACAGTTAGCTAGTTTACACTACTTTATATACAGTTAGCTAGTTTATACTACTTTATATACAGTTAGCCAGTTTACACTACTTTATATACAGTTAGCTAGTTTATACTACTTTATATACAGTTAGCTAGTTTATACTACTTTATATACAGTTAGCTAGTTTATACTACTTTATATACAGTTAGCTAGTTTACACTACTTTATATACAGTTAGCTAGTTTATACTACTTTATATACAGTTAGCCAGTTTACACTACTTTATATACAGTTAGCTAGTTTATACTACTTTTACTTTTATATATAGTTAGATGTTTATACTACTTTATATACAGTTGCTAGTTTACTTTATATATAGTTAGCTAGTTTATACTACTTTATATACAGTTAGCTAGTTTTACACTACTTTATATATAGTTAGCTAGTTTACACTACTTTATATACAGTAGCTAGTTTATACTACTTTATATACAGTTAGCTAGTTTATACTACTTTATATACAGTTAGCCAGTTTACACTACTTTATATACAGTTAGCTAGTTTATACTACTTTATATACAGTTAGCTAGTTTATACTACTTTATATATAGTTAGCTAGTTTATACTACTTTATATACAGTTAGCTAGTTTATACTACTTTATATACAGTTAGCTAGTTTATACTACTTTATATACAGTTAGCTAGTTTACACTACTTTATATACAGTTAGCTAGTTTACACTACTTTATATACAGTTAGCTAGTTTACACTACTTTATATACAGTTAGCTAGTTTAGTCCAGTGGTTCCCAACCTAGGGGTGGGGCCCCTCCAAAGGGTCAGCAGATAAATGTGAGGGCTGCTGAGATGATTAATGGGAGAGGAAAGAAGAAAAAACATAGTTCTGATTCACAAATGTGTTTTCAGTTTTTAGACTTTTTCTCTAATCTTTGATTTTTGCTGAAATATTGGATCATTTGAACATTTATTGAAATGAAAGCATGTGAGAAGTTTAGAGGGAAAAATCACTATTTGGTGGAGCTGTTAACAACTCATAGACATCTGAAATGTGAGCCGACTACACACTGCTTTTTGTAAGACGTCAAATCTTCATCTGAAAAGTAACTAAAGCTGTCAGATAAATGAAGTGGAGTAGAAAGTAAAATATTTCCCTCTGAGATGTAGTGATAATGTATGAAATCAATCTCAAAACTATGATATGAACCATCATTAATCCTCCACACTGTTAAAACAAGGTGGAGTATGAATGAATGATGAATGTACAGGATCAGTAATGTATATTCTAACCTCATTAAAACAAGGTAAAGAAGCCGCCGGCTGCAGCAGAGGCAGAGGCGTCCGGTCCGGTGACTCGGGACAAAAGCGGCGCTGTTACCATCACGGTGCACGCGAAGCCTGGCTCCAAACACAGCGGCATCACAGGTCACTGCACACAATGACACACAATGATCTATAATAAGGATATATTAAGAACTTTTAAGCAAGACTATCACTAATATTTGACAGTGTACGTTTTGTTTCTGTACCATAGTTTCAATATAAAATGTAAAATAAGATCCAGACTAAACTGCTTTTTTTTCCTTCATACAGAAGTTTCTACAGAGTCGGTGGAGTCGCCATCGCAGCGCCTCCTACAGACGGGGAGGCCAACACTGAACTTATCCGTTACCTGGCTGAAGTTCTGGGCCTGAAGAAAAGTCACATATCTCTGGACAAGGTTCCTCAAACTTACTCACTTAAACATCGACTGAAGGAAACAGGTTTTGGTGTAATCAGAGTGAATTTAAAGCAAAGTTTAAATGCCACAGATTCATTGTAGTCATCACAAACTGAAGCAAAGACATGTCATGAATTCACATCCACCTGTTTTTGTGCTAATTTTCAAAAGTATCTCAAAGTATAGCGAGTGTTTTCACAAAAGTTCCCGTGTTGATAAAAACAAATTACATTAATCACTTAAACGTGATTCAAGCTTCCACTGAAGAGATAAAAACATCAGATCTCAATCATCCCGTCTGTACATATACATACAATACATACAATAAGACAGACATAACCGGATGACTGAGCACTACAGAGAGGGGAGAAAAGGAAAGAAACAAGAGGAGAGAGGAGGAGAAAAAGAAAAAGCAGCTCCCAGACTGTGCTCTGTGTGGGAGTACAGTCTGGGAACGGGAAAAAAACCCAGCAACGTAAGAACATATGAGCACATTTTACATAAGAACACAGAAAACACCTTTGCACCGGGGGGAGGGGGGGGAAAAGGAGATGTGAGTGGAGAGATGATGAGACTGAAATTTCCTTTAAATTAACGCATGGAACAAAGTCGTATTTCCCACATTTGAGTTTTGACTGCCACTCTGTTAATAATGTAATTTAAGTGTGTCTTCTTCTTCTACAATGGTTTAACCTCCTGTTGTCCTCGTGTCAAGGAAGGAAGGAAGGGAGGAAGAAGGAAGGAAAGTAGGGAGGGAGGAAGGGAAAGGAAAGGAGAGAGGAAGGGAGGAAAGGAAAGGAAAGGAAAGAAGGGAGGAATAAGGAAGGGAGGGAGGAAAGAAGGAAGGAAAGCAGGGAGTAAGGAAGGAGGGAAGGGAGGGAGGGAGGAAAGAAGGAAGGAAAGTAGGGAGGGAGGAAGGGAAGGAAAGGAAAGGAGAGAGGAGGAAAGGAAAGAAGGAAGGGAGGTAGGAGAGGAAGGAAGGAAGGAAGGACAAGGGAGGAATAAGGAAGGAAGGGAGGAAAGAAGGAAGGAAAGCAGGGAGTAAGGAAGGAGGGAAGGAAGGGAGGGAGGAAAGAAGGAAGGAAAGTAAGGAGGGAGGAAGGGAAAGGAAAGGAAAGAAGGAAGGGAGGTAGGAGAGGAAGGAAGGACAAGGGAGGAATAAGGAAGGAAGGGAGGAAAGAAAGAAGGAGGGAAGGAAGGGAGAGGGAGGGAGGAAAGAAGGAAGGAAGAAAGGGGGATGGAGGAAGGAAGTGAGGAAAGAGAGAGGAAGAAAAGAAGGAAGGGAAGAAAGAGAGATGGAGGGATGGAGGAAGGACAGACGGAAGGAAGGAAGGAAGGAAGGAAAGGAGGAACAGTCAAAACAGACGGGGTCAATTTGACCCGGAGCACTGACTGAACAATAAGCTCCACCAACTATTGATCTCCTATTTGATCACATAGCAGCAGTGGATTAAAAACAAGCATTCACAATATGTGCACAACATGTGGATGGAAGCTTAACTGAATGAAGCTTTGATTTAGTTTTTTTTTGTACATATCAAAAGAAATTAAAAAAAGAGGAAAATAATAATAATAATAATAATAATGATAATAGTAATACAGCAGCTGTCTTTACTGTCAAGTGTATTTATAGCTTGTAAAAAGTAGACTTGCTTCACCTTGTTTATCCCCTTCTCTGTCATGTGTGTATCCTGCCTCCTTCACCTCCTTCACCTCCTTTCTCCCCTCCTCTCCTCCTCTCCTCCTCTCCTCCAGGGCTCCAGGTCCAGAGACAAACTCATCAGTGTGGACTCCAGTCTCAGCCCAGAGGAGGTGCTGAGGAGGCTCAGAGAGGCTGCAGGTTGACAGAAAGAGAAGGAGGAGGAGGAGGAGGACAGAGGATGGAGGATGGAGGATCATTTCACTGAAAACATGCAGGACTGAATAATAATGATAATGTTTTCTGTGAATATTAAAACTTAAATGAACTTACCGAACACACAAATATTGATCAGGCTTCACAGCTGGACTAGTGCAGCAGTGGGATGCTTGAAGAAGATGAGCATCACCATGGAAACGGACTGATCCACCGTGCAATCACCAGAGAGCAGGAGGCGTTTCCACAACTCGGCTCAGTCAAGACAAGACTTTAAAAACTGTGAACTTGTCCTTTAAAAGTGATCTGATTTAGTATACCTTACTGAACTAAATAATAATGATTAAAGCAGTGAGACGACTTATCTTCTGACTGTTTTATCATTTTAAATCATCCATACAAATCCAATAACAAGATTATTATATTAATTCATTGCTTCAGTGCTCCTTTATTACCTGGAACCACCTGGAGGCTCCAAGAGACGTAGACTCAACATGATGTTTACATGTTAGGAGTGTCTGAAGTGATTCTTTTTTCATGCCTGTTGACTTGATAATAAACTAAATATGATCTGTGTGATTGACAGTTCCTTCTGATACACTTCATATCATCTGCAACAGTTTAGGAGAAGCTAAAACACCTCACTTACCTCCTTTTTTCCCTCCTTTTCATCTTACTAAAAGGCAGTTTGGTCCACCCTCTGTTACCCCCCTAATTATCTTGATTAAGTTCACCTGGTCCACTGCACTCCCTCTCACTCGTTCTCTTCTCATGGTTTACATATTATTTAATTTACATCCTATCATATGTACATTTAGTTTAATTGAATTCATCATTTACCTTATTTTTAAGACACAGGGATAATTTGATTTATTGTGTAAATTTAATCTTGTATTTGTTCCTTTCAGACTTGGAGACCCATGTGTGCCTTTTCCTCCGCTCCATTTAATGCTGCACTGATACAATTCCTAATAAAAAATGAAATAAACCTTTGTTAAGAGTGAAATAATCAACCTTTTTCATACCTCCTATTCTAGATACTGTATGTAAACACTGCTGTACTGTAGCTGACCAGCAGGTGGCACTGTGTTACTGTTTGTCTTCGAGTAGTTAACTCAGTGAAACCTGCAGACTGGAGGTCAAACATTAAAACGATTGGTGATAGATTTACAACTGTGTGTTAAGACATGAGAACTAAATATTTCTCTAAATCTTGATTCTTATGCTTCTTATGTCTTCTCTGATTTCATGAGCCTTGGTTAGACACAATAGAAAACAGAAATGATGATGATGATGTTTATGTAAGCAGGATGTCCTGAACTGAACTGAACTGAACATTTTCCTGTTGGCTGAGAAATCAGGACACATGATCAGAAACCTGAATACTGTTAACTGTATATAGAATAGAATAGAATAGAATGGGATAGAATAGAATAGAATACTGTAGAATAGAATAGAATACTGTAGAATAGAATAGAATAGAATACTGTAGAATAGAATAGAATACTGTAGAATAGAATAGAATAGAATACTGTAGAATAGAATAGAATACTGTAGAATAGAATAGAATACTGTAGAACAGAATAGAATAGAATAGAATACTGTAGAACAGAATAGAATAGAATAGAATACTGTAGAACAGAATAGAATACTGTAGAACAGAATAGAATAGAATAGAATACTGTAGAATAGAATAGAATACTGTAGAATAGAATAGAATACTGTAGAACAGAATAGAATAGAATAGAATACTGTAGAACAGAATAGAATAGAATAGAATACTGTAGAACAGAATAGAATACTGTAGAATAGAATAGAATACTGTAGAATAGAATGGAATGGAATGGAATGGAATGGAATAGAATAGAATAGAATAGAATGGAATGGAATGGAATGGAATGGAATGGAATGGAATGGAATAGAATAGAATAGAATAGAATAGAATACTGTAGAATAGAATAGAATAGAATAGAATAGAATAGAATAGAATGGAATGGAATGGAATGGAATGGAATGGAATAGAATAGAATAGAATAGAATAGAATACTGTAGAATAGAATAGAATGGAATGGAATGGAATACTGTAGAATAGAATAGAATAGAATAGAATGGAATGGAATGGAATGGAATGGAATGGAATGGAATGGAATAGAATAGAATAGAATAGAATAGAATAGAATGGAATGGAATGGAATGGAATGGAATGGAATGGAATGGAATAGAATAGAATAGAATAGAATAGAATAGAATAGAATGGAATGGAATGGAATGGAATGGAATGGAATGGAATAGAATAGAATAGAATAGAATAGAATAGAATAGAATGGAATGGAATGGAATGGAATAGAATAGAATAGAATACTGTAGAATAGAATAGAATAGAATAGAATAGAATAGAATGGAATGGAATGGAATGGAATAGAATAGAATAGAATACTGTAGAATAGAATAGAATAGAATAGAATAGAATGGAATGGAATGGAATGGAATAGAATAGAATAGAATAGAATACTGTAGAATAGAATAGAATGGAATGGAATGGAATACTGTAGAATAGAATAGAATAGAATAGATAGAATAGAATAGAATGGGATAGAATAGAATAGAATAGAATAGAATAGATCTTTAATGTCAATGTAAGTACTCAATTAAACTCAGTGTTAGCAGTCCAATGCAGCATAAGAAATAACATAAGATATAAAATATATACACATAACACTAACACACACACACACACACACACACACACACACATGTACACACACACACACACACAGACACACACACACATGTCACATGCAGATATGATCATTGGCCTGGTGTGTTTTTACTCTGCAGACAGAAATGTTCACCTCACCCAGGGGCGCAGACCATCGGGGCCCCTGGGTGAGCATGTGACTGCGGGTCTGTGGGGGCCCCTCGGCGTGTCGGACGATCTCGAACGTCACTTATGAGCACGACCGAACTCTCTGGAGAGGAAAACAGAGAGAAACTCTCATTAGCATCAAGTCATCATCAGCCATAGAATCAGAGGATTGCAGTGAATTAGTGGAGCTGGTAATGAGTTTCTCAGAGTTAAAACTAAAAAAGCTTCAAAGAGACGGAGAGCTCTGCTGACATCAAAGCCCGGACAGATAATGACTGCGTATCCAAACATAACAGCTCGTATGAAGCTTCGTCCTCCAACTGCTGACTTTTATTTTATATATTCCAGCTTTCTGCAAACAAAGTTTCTGCTTGTCGGAGACAGTAAAGTTTATTTCTACTGTCACTTTATATAAGAATTATGTTGGAGTGGCCTAGAGGGAGTTCTGGGTGTTTTTTTTTTTTTTTCTTCTAAAGTTTGACCAAATGAAATGTCTTCATGCTGGTTTTTGCAGCTGATTTTTAACGGCGCGTCCCCTCTGGTGAGCCTGGATCAGCAGCTTTGCGTCTGCTGCCGGAGCTCCTGTCAGGCTGAAGGATGTTTCAGACCCTCTGCTAAGCCGCTGCTGGCTGGACCCACGTTTTCCCTCCTAAATTTTAAGGGATTCATAAACATAAATCCTCTTCGCCTCCATGTTGGGTGCTGGAGAATCTCTCGGGGGCAGAGAGTTACAGATCTCTAAAGTAAGATGAAAATGACCCCTCAACAAATGAGCGACCGATCACAGGTTATCTGATCACAAATCCAAGTTTGCTCGACCTGTCGGATCATTTAGGATCTGCAATTAAAAGATAGCAAGAGGCAATTAGTCGTTGGTACAGATGCGATAAGAAGAAGTTATTTGGGTTGATTTGGTTGAGTTTACTTTAAGAGGATCAGAGACAGGAAGTGAGACGATAGAGGGATAAAAATGTGCAAATCTCATGCTGTGTCTCAAATCACATAATTCTCTTAGTACACTAATGTTACTACTCTTCTGTGTAGTGCACTATTTTTTCTATTAGTACACTTCTGTTAATACACTGTATACTGTGTACTTGTGTAGTGGCCAAATTTCAACAGGTTAGTGTCTCAAATTAAACATGACCGTTGCACACTTACTGAAAATGCAGCTAGTTAGCGAGCTAGCATTATAGCATCAAATCATTGCAGACTGCTAAATGAATGTCTTATATGTGACAACAGTATAATGATGCTTAGTGCTAAAAACACATGTATTACTTACATTTGCATATTGCAGCATTCTTCAATACTTCTCACTTAATATTGTGAGTATATAAGTGTGTTCACACTGAGAAGTATGGAAACATGCAGTGCACTAGGAGTATCCAGATGATGCATTCAAAACAGTCAAAAAGTTGAGTGTGTAACTATGGACACTTGTCGCCCTCAACGGACGCCATCTTGGCTCTGCAGCAGAAGGAGAGAGGCCACTTTTCAAAGAGGAAATGGTAACCGAGGAAGTTGTAACTGTGTTGAACATCGCTGCATTATACAAATATAATTATACATAGAAATATTACTTCTATACTATTTATTCTTCTAAGTATTCTTCAAATCAAAGTATTTACTGCCTGCGAGCAGCCAAACATTTTACAGCAATCTGTGTTTTTTCCTACCTGAGTAGCTCAAATGCAGGAAGCAGGAATTAATATTCTCACCACTTGGAAATAATGGTCATATATTGCACCCTGAGATACATGTCTGGTGAAGTAAATCTTTTCTACCTGCCATCTTGCTCTATTTTGTATTGTTTTTGCTGAATTAGAATAATGTGGTCTTATTTGCACTGGAAATAAAAAACCTTTCCTAATTATGTCCTACCTTGTTGGTTACAGCATTGATGGCCAGAGTGGGATACACCCCTCCAGACATGATGCAGTCCATCCTCAGAGACTCTGACTCCAGACTGTAAGGGGTAGACGCCTGGCAGGAGAGGGAGAGAACACAAGACGACATGCACTAAGCACCACTGTACTGTGTACTGTCACATAAGACATCAGTAGTTTGCTTGGGTTAGTTTAGCAGTCTGTAATGATTTGGTATCGCCAGTAATAACCTGCATTTGATTTGAGATACCAACCTGTCGTAAGTGCTGTGATATATGAGGCCAGTGTTGTTGTTCTACCTGCAGACCCAGATTAACAACTAAATGGGGCTTCAGGACTGAGCTGAGTTGTCGGCTCCTTCTATTAAGCATCAAACTTGACCACAGACTTTAATGTTTCATGTGTCTCTCTTCTGCAGCAGAAGGGGAGGGACGACAGGAAATGGCAGCCGATTACTGTTTTTTGCACTAAGCACCACTATATTGTTGTCACATATAAGCCATCACTAGATTTCTTGGGTTAAACTAGCAGTCTGTAATTATTTTTTTCCGCCAACGATAACCTGAATTTGATTGTCGAAATTTGCACATTAGACAAGTACAGAGTGTATGCAATGTATTTGATTTAAGACACGGCATAAGTTTGGAAAACAGGTGTACAGGACAAAGGCCAGTGTTGTCTACCTGCAGATTATAACACTAAATGGGGCTTCAGGACTGAGCTGAGTTGTCGGCTCCTTCTATTAAGCATCAAACTTGACACAGACTCTTTAATGTTTCATGTGTCTCTTCACTGTCCTCCAATAGAGGCAAAAATCCCCCAAACTGCAACAGAAATGAGTCAACTCCTCTTTTAAAACTAATTCAACTTGGTGGCGGCGGGCGACATGATGTTAATAGAAGAAGAAGAAGAGAGTCAGAGGGGGAGCATGGCCCAGAGCCTGACAAACAGAGGATCAAACACCCGCAGAGAAGAAGAAGAAGAAGAAGAAGAAGAAGAAGAAGAAGAAGAAGAAGAAGGGATGATCAAAAGATGCAGAGCTGCAGCAGACTCTCTGTAGAGAATATCATCAGCTTTCATCCTCACTTTCACTTCCACAATAACAAGTCAGCAGTATTTCCCCTGGACGGAGAGAACTTCCTTCCTTCCCTCCCTTCCTTGCTTCCTTCCATCTATCTTTTCTTCCTTCCTTCCTTCCTTCCTTCCTTCCCTCTTTTTAACTGTTGGCTTCAGCAGTATTTCCCCTGGACGGAGAGAACTTCCTTCCTTCCCTCCCTTCCTTGCTTCCTTCCATCTATCTTTTCTTCCTTCCCTCCTTCCTTCCTTCCCTCTTTTTAACTGTTGGCTTCAGCAGTATTTCCCCTGGACGGAGAGAACGGAGCAGTGATCACATAAAGACACATCACAGACCTAATCATGTGCCTCCTTCCTCACTTCCTTCCTTTCTTCCCTTGCTTCCTCCCTTCCTTCCTTCCTTCCCTCCCTTCCTTCCCTTGCTTCCTTCCTTCCCTCCTTCATTCCTTCCTTCCTTCCTTCCCCCCTTCCTTTCATTTGTCCTTCCTTTCTTAACTACTTCCCTCCATCTATCTTTTCTTCCTTCCCTCCTTCCTTCCATTTTTCCTTCCTTCCTTCCTTCCCCCTTCCTTTCATTTCATTTCACTTCCTTCCCCCCTTCCTTTCCTTCCTTCCATCTATCTTTCCTTCCTTCCTTCCATCCATCCATCTATCTTTTCTTCCTTCCTTCCTTCCTTCCATCTATCTTTTCTTCCTTCCTTCCTTCCTTCCTTCCTTCCTTCCTTCCTTCCTTCCTTCCTTCCTTCCTTCCATCTATCTTTTCTTCCTTCCTTCCTTCCTTCCTTCCATCTATCTTTTCTTCCTTCCTTCCTTCCTTCCCCCTTCCTTTCATTTGTCCTTCCTTTCTTCCCTATTTCCTTCCATCTATCTTTTCTTCCTTCCCTCCTTCCTTCCATTTGTCCTTCCTTCCTTCCATCCCTTCCTTTCTTCATTCCTTCCTTCCCCCCTTCCTTTCATTTGTCCTTCCTTTCTTCCCTACTTCCTTCCATCTATCTTTTCTTCCTTCCCTCCTTCCTTCCATTTGTCCATCCCTCTTTTTAATAACCCTAACCCACCTTCCTCGCTTTCCCTCCTTCTTCCCTTCCTTCCCTTGCTTCCTTCCTTTCATCCCTTCCTTCCCTCCTCTTCCTTCAATCTATCTTTTCTTCCTTCCATCCCTCCTTCATTCCCTTGCTTCCTTCCTTCCCTTGCTTCCTTCCATCCCTCCTTCATTCCCCTTGCTTCCTTCCTTCCATCCCTTCCTTTCTTCATTCCTTCCTTCCCTCCTTCCCCCCTTCCTTTCATTTGTCCTTCCTTTCTTCCCTACTTCCTTCCATCTATGTTTTCTTCCTTCCCTCCTTCCTTACATTTGTCCTTCCTTCGTTCCTTCCTTCCTTCCTTCCCTCCCTCTTTTTGACTGTTAGCTTCAGCAGTATTTCCCCTGGACGGAGAGAACGGAGCAGTGATCACATAAAGAGACAATCACACACCAAATCATGTCCTGCAGCGAGCTTTAAACCTCTTACCTCACTTCTGTCTGCAGGTTTCTCCTTCTTTACTCTCTCTACAGCAGCGCCCAAAAGATCAGGTTGGTTTTGATCCTGAGCACACGAGAGAAGAAATGATCAAATATATAAACATTCCTTTACTTCCTTCCATCTATCTTTTCTTCTTTCCTTCCTTCCTTACTTCCATCCATCTATCTATTCTTCCTTCCTTCCATCCTGCCTTCCTTCCATCTATCTTTTCTTCCTTCCTTCCTTCCTTCCCTCCTTCCTTCCTTCCTCCTTACTTCCCTCTTTTTAATAACCTTAACCCTTGTTCCTCGCTTCCTTCCTTCCATCTATCTTTTCTTCCTTCCTTCCTTCCCTCCTTCCTTCCCTCCTTCCTTCCTTCCTCTTTCCTCCTTCCTTCCCTCTTTTTAATAACCTTAACCCTCCTTCCTCGCTTCCTCCTTCCTCACTTCCTTCCTTCCTCCCTTCCATGCTTCCCTCCTTCCTCCCTTCCTTCCCTCCTTCCTCCCTTCCTTCTCTTGCTTTCTTCCTTCCATCCCTTCCTTCCCTCCTTCATTCCTTCCTTCCTTCCCCCTTCTTTCATTTGTCCTTCCTTCGTTCCTTCCTTCCTTCCTTCCTTCCTTCCTTCCTTCCTTCTCTCCATCCCTCCCTCTTTTTAATAACCTAACCCTCATCAGATCAAATTGAATGAAGATGAGATGATGCACTTTGTCATACAGGTGACGTCGAGGAGGCGGGGCCACGTGGCTTCCTCCAGCTTTCATCCTCACTTTCACTTCCACAATAACAAGGTCAGCAGTATTTCCCCTGGACGGAGAGAACGGAGCAGTGATCACATGAAGAGACAATCTCCTTCCCTCCTTCCTTCCTCCTTTCCTTCCTCCCTTCCTTCCCTCCTTCCTTCCTTCCCTCTTTTTGACTGTTGGCTTCAGCAGTATTTCCCCTGGACGGAGAGAACGGAGCAGTGATCACATAAAGAGACAATCACACACCAAATCATGTCCTGCAGCGAGCTTTAAACCTCTTACCTCACTTCAGTCTGCAGGTGTCTCCTTGTTTCCTCTCTCTACAGCAGCGTCCCAAAAGATCAGGTTGGTTTTGATCCTGAGCACACGAGAGAAGAAATGATCAAATATATAAACATTCCTTTACTTCCTTCCATCTATCTTTCCTTCCTTCCTTCCTTCCTTCCTTCCTTCCATCCATCTTTTCTTCCTTCCTTCCTTCCTTCCTTCCTTCCTTCCTTCCCTCCTTCCTTCCCTCTTTTTAATAACCTGAACCCTCCTTCCTCGCTTCCCTCCTTCCTCACTTCCTTCCTTCCTCCCTTCCTTCCCTCCCTTCCTTGCTTCCTTCCTTCCTCCCTTCCTTCTCTTGCTTTCTTCCTTCCATCCCTTCCTCCCCTCCTTCATTCCTTCCTTCCTTCCCCCTTCCTTTCATTTGTCCTTCCTTCGTTTCTTCGTTCCTTCCCCCCTTCCTTTCATTTGTCCTTCCTTTCTTCCCTACTTCCTTCCATTTGTCCTTACTTACTTCCTTCCTTCCTTCCTTCCTTCCTTCCATCCCTCCATCTTTTTAATAACCCTAACCCTCATCAGATCAAATTGAATGAAGATGAGATGATGCACTTCGTCATACAGGTGACGTCGAGGAGGCGGGGCCACGTGGCTTCCTCCAGCTTTCATCCTCACTTTCACTTTCATCAATAACGAGTCAGCAGTATTTCCCCTGGACGGAGAGAACGGAGCAGTGATCACATAAAGAGACAATCACAGACCAAATCATGTCCTACAGCGAGCTTTAAACCTCTTACCTCACTTCAGTCTGCAGGTTTATTTATAGTCCGTCTCCTGAATGGCTGTGAAAGAGTCTGTTAGCCCTCCAGGAGCTGACATGACACTCACACCTTGTTTACTCTCTCTCTACAGCAGCGTGCCCAGCGTTAACTTCACATCAGCACAACGCTCTTTATTCCCACACTAATGCCTCGCTGACACCAGGAGGATTTACACTCTGAGTCTGCAGGGCCAACAACAATCTGCCGTCTGGGAAAAAACGTCACGAAGGAAAAAAAAAAAGAACATTAAAACTAATATCAACTAAACTCAATTATCACCAAATATCCATCCATTTCCAAGGAAGGAAGGAAGGAAGGAAAGAAGGAAGGAAGGAAAGAAGGAAGGAGGAAAGGAGGATGGAAGGAAGGAAGGAAAGAAGGGAGGAACGAAGGAAGGAAGGAAGGGAGGAAGGGAGGAAGGAAGGAAGGGCGTAAGGAGGAAGGAAGGATGGAAGGAAAGTATGCAGTATTCCAGTAAAAGTACTGCAGTATTATGAGTGATGTAGTATGCAGTATTACAGTAAAAGTACTGCAGTATTATAGTGATGTAGTATGCAGTATTACAGTAAAAGTACTGCAATATTATGAGTGATGTAGTATGCAGTATTACAGTAAAAGTACTGCAGTATTATGAGTGATGTAGTATGCAGTATTACAGTAAAAGTACTGCAGTATTATAGTGATGTAGTATGCAGTATTGCAGTAAAAGTACTGCAGTATTATAGTGATGTAGTATGCAGTATTGCAGTAAAAGTACTGCAGTATTATAGTGATGTAGTATGCAGTATTACAGTAAAAGTACTGCAGTATTATGAGTGATGTAGTATGCAGTATTACAGTAAAAGTACTGCAGTATTATAGTGATGTAGTATGCAGTATTGCAGTAAAAGTACTGCAGTATTATGAGTGATGTAGTATGCAGTATTACAGTAAAAGTACTGCAGTATTATAGTGATGTAGTATGCAGTATTGCAGTAAAAGTACTGCAGTATTATAGTGATGTAGTATGCAGTATTACAGTAAAAGTACTGCAGTATTATGAGTGATGTAGTATGCAGTATTACAGTAAAAGTACTGCAGTATTATGAGTGATGTAGTATGCAGTATTACAGTAAAAGTACTGCAGTATTATGAGTGATGTAGTATGCAGTATTACAGTAAAAGTACTGCAGTATTATAGTGATGTAGTATGCAGTATTGCAGTAAAAGTACTGCAGTATTATAGTGATGTAGTATGCAGTATTGCAGTAAAAGTACTGCAGTATTATGAGTGATGTAGTATGCAGTATTACAGTAAAAGTACTGCAGTATTATAGTGATGTAGTATGCAGTATTGCAGTAAAAGTACTGCAGTATTATGAGTGATGTAGTATGCAGTATTACAGTAAAAGTACTGCAGTATTATAGTGATGTAGTATGCAGTATTGCAGTAAAAGTACTGCAGTATTATAGTGATGTAGTATGCAGTATTACAGTAAAAGTACTGCAGTATTATGAGTGATGTAGTATGCAGTATTACAGTAAAAGTACTGCAGTATTATAGTGATGTAGTATGCAGTATTACAGTAAAAGTACTGCAGTATTATAGTGATGTAGTATGCAGTATTGCAGTAAAAGTACTGCAGTATTATAGTGATGTAGTATGCAGTATTACAGTAAAAGTACTGCAGTATTATGAGTGATGTAGTATGCAGTATTACAGTAAAAGTACTGCAGTATTATGAGTGATGTAGTATGCAGTATTACAGTAAAAGTATTACAGTATTATGAGTGATGTAGTATGCAGTATTACAGTAAAAGTACTGCAGTATTATGAGTGATGTAGTATGCAGTATTACAGTAAAAGTACTGCAGTATTATAGTGATGTAGTATGCAGTATTACAGTAAAAGTACTGCAGTATTATGAGTGATGTAGTATGCAGTATTACAGTAAAAGTACTGCAGTATTATGAGTGATGTAGTATGCAGTATTACAGTAAAAGTACTGCAGTATTATGAGTGATGTAGTATGCAGTATTACAGTAAAAGTACTGCAGTATTATAGTGATGTAGTATGCAGTATTACAGTATTATGAGTGATGTAGTATGCAGTATTACAGTAAAAGTACTGCAGTATTATGAGTGATGTAGTATGCAGTATTACAGTAAAAGTACTGCAGTATTATGAGTGATGTAGTATGCAGTATTACAGTAAAAGTACTACAGTATTATGAGTGATGTAGTATGCAGTATTACAGTAAAAGTACTGCAGTATTATGAGTGATGTAGTATGCAGTATTACAGTAAAAGTACTGCAGTATTATGAGTGATGTAGTATGCAGTATTACAGTAAAAGTACTGCAGTATTATAGTGATGTAGTATAATGAGTGTAATAATGAGTAATGTCTGTTGTGTGTCCTTCACCAAACCTCTCGGTGTGTTTCTGAGGATGTGAAGCAGCAGCGTCTGCGTGTCAGGAGGGTTTAACTTGTGTTTATATGAAGGTTTGGGCGACGTTAATACTTTCATCCCTGCACGCTAATATGAAATATAAATAGCAGCGCAGCAGCAGCAGGAGGAGGAAGAGGAGGAGGAAGAGAGGAAAAACTTCTTAAAAGTTAAATATGAAAAAGGAAAATAGGAGAAAACGCTCCGTCTGTCCTTCAGCAGCCAGCCGCGGCTTCAGGAAGGAGTTTATCAAAAGCATCTATAAGCAATCTGTTCCTGCTCGGGATCGATGTCAGTAAACAGGAAGTCACGGACGCATCGTTAAACTCAGTGAGGATTCATATTCAAGCTGCAGAGTCCCAAAAGATTAGGCTGGTTTTCATCCTGAGAACACAAGAGAAAGGATCAAATATATGAGAATTACTTTACTTACTTACTTCCTGCCTTCCTTCCTTTCTTCTTTTCTTTTCTTCCTTCCTTCCTTCTTCACTTCCTTCCTTCCCTCTTTTTAATAACCCTAACCCTCCTTCCCTCCTTCTTCACTTCCTTCCTTCCTCGCTTCCTTCCTTCCCTCCTTCATTCCATTTGTCCTTCCTCCTTCCTTCCATCTATCTTTTCTTCCTTCCTTCCTTTCTTCCTTCTTTCCTTCCTTCTTTTTAATAACCCTAACCCTCCTTCCTTCCTTCTTTCCTTCCTTCCTTCCCTCCTTCCTTCCCTCCTTCCTTCCCTCCTTCCATATATCTTTTCTTCCTTCCTTCCTTCCATCTATATTTTCTTCCTTCCTTTCTTCCCTCCTTCCTTCCTTCCCTCTTTCCTTCTTTCCTTCCATCCATTTTGTCTTCCTTCTCTCCTTCCTTCCTCCCCTCTTTTTAATAATCCTAACCCTCCTTCTCTCCTTCCCTCCTTCCTTCCTCCCCTCTTTTTAATAACCCTAACCCTCCTTCTTTCCTTCCTTCCTCCCTCCCTTCTTACCTTCCTTCCTCCCCTCCTTCCTTCCATTTGTCCTTCCTTCCTCCCTTCCTTCCATTTGTCTTTCCTTCCTCCCTCCCTCCCTTCCATTTGTCCTCCCTTCCTTGCGTACTTCCCTCCTTCCTTCCCCTCCTTTCTTCCTTCCATTTATCCTTCCTTCCCTCCTTCCTACCTTCCTTCCCTCCATCCCTCCCTCTTTTTAATAACCCTAACTCTCATCAGAGCAAATTGAATGAAGATGAGTTTGACGTCATACAGGTGACGTCGAGGAGGCGGGGCCACGTGGCTTCCTCCAAATGATCCCCGGTGCAGCGCATGGCAGAAACAGCTGGAGGAGCTCGCGGACGGACGGAAGTTTGTTCTCCAGGTTTTTTTTAAGCAACATGTGGGCGCGTGCTGTACTGTGCGCGGGGCTGCTGTGCGCGCTCTGCCGGCGGGGAGATCGACGGAAGCCGAGAGGGACGAGAGAGATGTGCAGAAATACCCCTACAACTCCAACAGACTGGTGAGTCCCAATATTTATACATTATTATATTATTAGATATTACAGTATTCTATTACATCATTTTTATATTTATTTACACTTATTCTATTCAAATGTGTAATTTAGACTTTAAGATCACCACCACATTATTTATTATTTAGTATTTTTAATTTTCTCTATAATAACTAGACTATAATTCTTTAGTATTTAGCTATTTCAGTTAAAAGAGAGTATTTAAATAAAAATATTTTTGGTTAAAAACTAATATCCTAAACATTAAAAGTTATATCCACATATTATTATCATTATTATATTTTTACACTTCAGATGTTTTACTTATTAGGTAGATGAAGACTTTTAGATAATCTCCACATTCTTTATTATTATTTATGTATCTTTAATTTTGACCCTAAGTTATACATTTACCTTTTATGTTTCAGTGTTTAATGTATCAGTGAGACTCAAACTATAATTCTTTAGTATTTAGCTATTTAAGTTAAATGGGTTTTTAAATACAACATATTTTAGAATATTTAAATAATTACCATAAAAACCTATAGGTAGGCTAATAAATATTAAAGGCTATATAGCCTAAATTTAAAAAATAATAATAATAAAAACACATATTATTATCATTATAATTATCTATTACCTGATAGATCACCCTATGATCAAATCAATTTTGATCCATTTTTGGATTTGCATGAAAATCATTATCAGATATCACATCATACATCACAAAGAAATAGTAAAAACATTTAAACAAATGCAACTTTTTATTTAAAAAAAAGAATAAATAGTTGTTTCTTTTACAAAGTTGTATCTGTGTAGCTGCAATAATAATACATTTATGAATAATTATAAATATTGCTACCATTAGGCTATCATTATTGTTGTTGGTGTAACATTATTAATAAAATAAACCTTGGTGAATAATACAGCTCCTATTATAATGTGCTGTTATTACAGTTCATTAACTGAAGCTACAGGAACCACTGAGTTTTGTCTGTAAAATATAAAATGTCAGTAAACTGTGAAAAATATCTGTTATAATTTGCCCAAGTTGATAACTTCAGCTAAAGATCTAATGTAATCTAATCTTCAATAAAATGCTGATAATATATATTAAATATTGGTCTGTATGTGTGTAAAGGTTGCATCACTGAAATTAATTATTATATTTTCAGTTGTTGTTATTCTGATAAATTACATAAAGACATAAAACTGAGGAAATATGATAAGAACTACACAAAACACTCCATAATGTTACTGCCTGTGTGTGTAGTTTACATTCAGGATCAATACAGCATCAGACAGAGTCATTTAGTGTGTTTCTATCCATCCATCCATCCATCCATCCATCCATCTAGTATTTCCTACACACTAAAAAGAATCACTGGGTTCAAACTAAATTTGACCCATTTTAAGTCATTAAAGCACCAACACAATATTAATGAAACCCTTAAATCCTCTCTGTGTCATTTTACTGTTGGATTATTTACCAAAATAAATCTTGTTATAATCTACTCTACTCTCTTTAAACTTATATATCACAATATTTTTTATTGTTGTTAATAACTTGTGGATCTTTTCAACATCATTTCATATAAAAAAAATAAAACATTTGTGACAGTTTTAGAGCAAAATCTGAGTTTAAATAACAGATAGCTACTAGGACAGACAGAAGAGAAGAGAAGACAAGAAGGATGGAAAGATGGAAGGAAAAGAAGACAGGATGGAAAGATGGAAGGAAGGAAGGGAAGAAGGGCAGATGAAAGGAAGGAAGGACAAGAAGACAGGAAGGAAGGAAGGAAGGAAGGAAGGAAGGAAGGAAGGAAGGAAGGGAAGAAGGGCAGATGGAAGGAAGGAAGGAAAAGAAGACAGGGAGAAAGGGAGGTAGGAAGGACAGATGGAAGGAAGGAAGGGAAGAAGGGAAGAAGGAAGGAAATGAAAAGCAGATGAAAGGAAGGAAGGAAAAGAAGACAGGAAGGAAGGAAGGAAGGGAAGAAGGGCAGATGAAAGGAAGGAAGGACAAGAAGACAGGAAGGAAGGAAGGGAGGAAGGAAGGAAGGAAGGGAAGAAGGGCAGATGGAAGGAAGGAAGGAAAAGAAGACAGGGAGAAAGGGAGGAAGGAAGGACAGATGGAAGGAAGGAAGGGAAGAAGGAAGGAAATGAAAAGCAGATGAAAGGAAGGAAGGAAAAGAAGACAGGAAGGAAGGAAGGAAGGAAGGAAGGAAGGAAGGAAGGAAGGAAGGAAAGGAAGCAAAGTTACCTAATGTTGGTGTTGGTGCTATATTTACCACACACAGGGTAACATTTGATTTTTAGAGTGTAATAAGCTGCAGTGCTGTGGCTAAGTTTTAATACATCTGCAGTACAGAGGAATAAGATACAGATATAATACTTGTTAGTAGATCAGTTCATTGTTGGTTTAAATCTGCAAACATGAGATTAGTTGATATTAAGAAGTAAAATAGAAAATGAGCAGCTGCATCCTTTAACTCTGACTTACTGACTGTTTTCTCAGCTGGGCGATCTGCATGAAGTGCTGGAGAAACTGCAGACCAAGAGGATTAATCCCTGGGAGAAGAAATATGGACAGGTTCCCTCTGTGAGTCTGAGCCGCTGCACTGTGGACACACTCACTCATAAATATATGTAGACTCCTTTAAGACGTTAGTTTGACAAGAAATACGGATTTAAAAGTTGTAATAACCCTTTAATGAATGCTTCAGGGGTTTGACAAGAAGGATGGAAAGAAGGAAGGAAGGAAGGAAGGAAAAGAAGACAGGGAGGAGGAAAGGTAGAGAGGACAGACGGAAGGAAGGAAGAAAGGAAGGAAGGAAGGAAGGGAAGAAGGGCAGATGAAAGGAAGGAAGGACAAGAAGACAGGGAGGTGGAAAGGTAGGAAGGACAGACGGAAGGAAGAGAAGACAAGAAGGATGGAAAGATGGAAGGAAGGAAGGAAGGAAGGAAGGGAAGAAGGGCAGATGGAAAGAAGGAAGGAAAAGAAGACAGGGACAAGGAAAGGTAGGAAGGACAGATGGAAGGAAGGAAGGTAGGAAGGAAGGGAAGAAGGGCAGATGAAAGGAAGGAAGGAAAAGAAGACAGGGAGGAGGAAAGGTAGAGAGGAGGAAAGGTAGGAAGGACAGACGGAAAGAAGGAAGGAAGGGAGGGAAGAAGGGCAGAAGGAAGGGAAGAAGGGCAGATGAAAGGAAGGAAGGAAAAGAAGACAGGGAGGAGGAAAGGTAGAGAGGACAGACCGAAGGAAGGAAGGAAGGAAGGAGAAGGAAGGAAGGAGGGGAAGAAGGGCAGATGGAAAGAAGGAGGAAAGGTAGGAAGGACAGATGGAAGGAAGGAAGGTAGGAAGGAAAGAAGGAAGGGAGGAAGGAAGGAAGAGAAGAAGGGCAGATGAAAGGAAGGAAGGAAAAGAAGACAAGGAGGAGGAAAGGTAGGAGGGACAGACAGAAAGAAGGAAGGAAGGAAGGAAGGAAAGAAGGAAGGAAGGACAGATGGAAAGAAGGAAAAGAAGACAGGAAGGACAGACCGAAGGAAGGAATGAAGGAAGGAAGGAAGGAAGGAAGGGAAGACAGATGGAAGGAAAGGAAGACAGGATGGAAAGATGGAAGGAAGGGAAGAAGGGCAGATGAAAGGAAGGAAGGACAAGAAGACAGGGACGAGGAAAGGTAGAGAGGAGGAAAGGTAGGAAGGACAGATGGAAGGATGGAAGGAATGAAGGAAGGAAGGAAGGGAAGAAGGAAGGAAGGGAAGAAGGGTCAGATGAAAGGAAGGAAGGAAAAGAAGACAGGGACGAGGAAAGGTAGAGAGTAGGAAAGGTAGGAAGGACAGACGGAAGGAAGGAAGGAAGAAAGGAAGGAAGGAAGGGAGGAAGGAAGGGAAGAAGGGCAGATGGAAGTAAGGAAGAAAAAGAAGACAGGGAGAAAGGGAGGTAGGAAGGACAGATGGAAGGAAGGAAGGTAAGGGAAGAAGGAAGGAAGGAAATGAAAAGCAGATGAAAGGAAGACAGGAAGGAAGGAAGGAAGGAAGGAAGGAAAGGAAGAAGGGCAGATGGAAGGAAGGAAGGAAAAGAAGACACGAGGAAAGGTAGAGAGGAGGAAAGGTAGGAAGGACAGACGGAAGGAAGAGAAGACAAGAAGGATGGAAAGATGGAAGGAAAAGAAGACAGGGTGGAAAGATGGAAGGAAGGAAGGGAAGAAGGAAAGGAAGAAGGGCGGATAGAAGGAAATTAGATCAAAAGAAGCCAAACAAAATGGATTTAACTGTTACACTATTGTTCATAATTGAATGTTGTAGTATGATGTATTACATTGTGTTTAACCTTCCTGTTGTTCTCAAGTCAAGGAAGGAAGGGAGGAAGAAGGAAGGAAAGGAGGAAGGGAGGAGGAAGGAAAGGAAGGGAGGAAGAAGGAAGGGAGGACAGAGGAAGAAAGAAGGAAGTAAAGGAGGGAGGACGGAGGAAGCAAGAAGGAAGGAAGGAAAGGAGGGAGGAAGGAAGGTAGGAGGGAAGGAGGAAAGAAAGAGAGAAGGAGGGAGGGAGGAAAGAAGGGAAGACGGAGGAAAGAAGGAAGGAAGGGAGGAAGGTAGAAGGAAGGAAAGGAGGGAGAAAGGAAGGTAGGAAATAGGGAAGGAGGAAAGAAAGAGAGGAGGGTGGAAGGAAGGTAGGAGGGAGGGAGGGAGGGAGGAAAGGGAGGAAGGGTGGAGGAAGGAAGGGAGGAAGGAAAGGATGGAAGGAAGGAGGGAGGAAAGAAGGGAGGAAGGAAAGAAAGAAAGAGAGAAGGAGGGAGGGAGGAAAGAAGGAAGGGAGGAAGGAAAGGAAGGAAGGAGGGAGGGAGGAAAGAAGGAAGAAAAGGGGATGGAGGGAGGAAAGAAGGAAGGGAGGAAAGAGAGAGAGAAGGAGGGAGGAAGGACATATGGAAGGAAGGAAGGAAGAGAGGGAGGAAAGAAGGGAGGGAGGGAGGGAGGAAAGGAAAGAAGGAAGGATAGGAGGAAAGAAAGAGAGAAGGAGGGAGAGAGGAAAGAAGGAAGGGAGGAAAGAAAGAGAGAAGGAGGGAGGGAGAAAGGACAGACGGAAGGAAAGGAGGAAAGAAGGAAGGGAGGAAGGAAAGGAAGGAAGGAGGGAGGAAAGAAAGAGAGAAAAGGGGAGGAAGGACGGAGGGAGGAAGGAAGAAGGAAGCAAAGGAGGAAGGAAGGAAGGTAGGAGGGAGGGAGGAAAGAGAGAGAAGGAGGGAGGAAGGACAGACGGAAGGAAGGAAGGAAGGAAGGACAGACAGAAGGAAGGAAAGAAGGAACAGTCAAAACAGACGGGTCAATTTGACCCGGGAGGACGACAGGAAGGTTAAAGTGTGTAAAGTGTGTAAAGTGTGTAGTTGTGTTTGCAGTGTGTAAAGTGTGTAGTTGTGTTTGCAGTGTGTAAAGTGTGTAGATGTGTTGATATAAGTGTGTGAAGTGTGTAGTTGTGTTTGCAGTGTGTAAAGTGTGTAGTTGTGTTTGCAGTGTGTAAAGTGTGTAGTTGTGTTTGCAGTGTGTAAAGTGTGTAGTTGTGTTTGCAGTGTGTAAAGTGTGTAGTTGTGTTTGCAGTGCGACCTGGGAGAGCACTGCGCTGTGAGGAAAGGATCTCGTATCGGGAAGATGTGCGACTGTCCCCGAGGAGCGTTCTGCAACTTCTTCCTGCTCAAATGCATCTAAAGCCGACGCCGTCACATCACAAGAGTCTATTTTAACATGTTTATTTTATTTATTTATTAATATATTGATATAAATATATAAATATAAATATATAAATATGAAGTAGCCTAGAATATAAATCATGTTTATCGTCCTGTCATGTTGTATTAAAGGTGTTTTATCTTGATTTTACTCCGAATGACTCCTCATTGCTTCACTGCTGTTTAAAAAAAGGGGAGCGGTGGTTGTCATGGCAACCAGAGTGTCCACATTAATGAGTTTTAATGATTCTTACGACCTTTTGGGAAACTGGAGGATTTAAAATCTGAGTGTCTCCTGGAAGCTGCAGCTTATTATTATTATTATCATCATATATATATATGATTATATGCACATCATATTATAAGTGCAAAAACTACTAAAAAAAACAGCAGCAATAGGAAAAGATTAACACTTACACTACACTTCTTATTTATAATAGACAAAGTTTAGATTCAGGTCAAATCAAAAGAAATTTAGCTTTTAATTATTTTTTTTTAATTGAAGTTTTTTTCACTGTATGTAATTCTCCAGTTAATCTGAAATGTTTTATATTTAATGTTTCTTAATAAACCATAATAATATATAATAAAAACAATTTAAAAAAAACATACAGAGAGCAATTATACACATTTTGTATTACTCAATCATCATTTAAGGAGTCATTTCAGCTATCTAGTTGATTTATATGATCGTTAATCTGTTGAACAAAGCCACTGAGAAAACTGATTGATTACAGAGTTGCAACAATTAGTCGATTAATTAACCTGCAAACATTTTGATAATCATCACTTAATTGTCATTTTATATTTGCTGCTTTTTCCATCTTCTCAAATGTGAGTATAAGAATCATTGATGGTCACAAATCTCTCCATTTGGACAAAAAAAATCACAATTTTACACTAAATTCATGGACAACACTATGAAAGCAAGAGATTCATTAATAATAATAATAATAATATTATTAATAATTAATTGCAGCCTTATGGCGCTTTTCCACTACACGGTTCCCCATTACAAAAGGTACCTACTCAACGTGGGCGGGGTTGTCATAGCAACGGCTCCGCGAAACTGCCGTGACTTCGTTTTATACGCGACATGAAAACACACAAACAATGGAGGACATGGAGGCAGTGGTGTACTTGCTGCTGTATGTGTCTTTCTGTCACACACAAAGCGAAGAGAAGAGAAACTAATCTCTGTAACGCTGTTGCCGGTATTTAAAAATGGCGGGTTTTGATTCTTGCGTGGAACGGTTCATGACTCAACCGGTGACGACACCCTCTGACCAATCAGTGGCCGGCAGTCTGCTGACGTCACATTTAGTATCAGGTACCAGGTACTATCACCATGGAAACGCAAAAAAAAAAAAAAAACGAGCCGAGGCGAGTCGTGGAAAAGCGCCATTACAGACAAACTACAAACAAACTAACGCTGGCTGATGTTTGTCAGGCTACATCACTGTTGGATTATCAAACTTATTTTTTTGTTGTTGAGTCTTTAAACTCCTCTCAGTGACACATTTTCATCTTTTAATGGAGTTTTTATTAACTTTCAAAACAGCATCAAATGATGGTTTCATTCTTGTTGCTGTTTGTTACGTTGGATATTAATTTATTCATCTATACTGCTGTTAATCAAAATGTAAAATATAGATTTAGATATGGGGTTTTTTTTTTGCTCAGGTCACACCAAATATACTTTAGACTTTATTTTCATCAGAATTAGGCGACTCCATTTTTTCCCCTCTGCTTGATCTAAAAAAAAAAAGAAAAGTGACTGACATTTTTCCTCTTTTTTAAAAAAATGTTTCTTAAAGCCAGAAAGTGAACATTTCAATAAAAACTGTTTTGTGGCATTTCTCTGATTTGCTTTTTTTTCCCCTCTACAAAATTAACCCTCCTGTCGTCCTCCCGGGTCAAATTGACCCCATCTCTCTTGACTGTTCCTTCTTTCTTCTCTTTAATGTTTCCTTCCTTCTTCCCCTCCTCTTCCTTCTTTCCTTCCTTCACCCTTTCCTCCCTCCCTTCTTTCCTTCCTTCCTTCCTTCCTTCCATCTCCCATCCTTCTTTCCTCCCTCCATATTCCTTTCCTTCCTTCACCCTTTCCTCTCTCCCTCCTTACTCCTTCCTTCACCCTTTCCTCTCTCCTTCCTTCTCTCCTAAATTCCTTCCCCTTTTCATCCTTCCTCCCTTCCTTCCTTCCTTCCTTCCTTGACCTGAGGACAACAGGAGGGTTAAACAATTGAATGATCATTGTCTATGAGAGGTGATTACATCATTTTAGCCAAGGGTTGTAGCGTTGAAGACCTTTAACTATGAAATTAAAAATGTGGTTTTGGCCTCAAGAAGCATTGAACTGTTTATAAAACTCTAGAAATAACCTGCAGGTGAAAATATGCTTCAATAAAACATCAAACTCACACAGAAAGTCGGAGTAAAGTTTGTGTTTTTGAGCCAAAAACTGACGGGACCGTTTGTTTTTTACTCATTTATTAAACATTTAAACTTGATTCCTGATTGTTTCTAAACAGCTACATGATTGTTTAAAAAAAAGAAAAAGAAAAAAAAGATAATTTAAGGGTTAAAAATAATAAAGAGACTCCCACAAGCTGTTGGTAGTTTGTTTTTTTTTCTCCACAGAGGTTTTTATTAGGAAGATACTTTACAGACGTCTAAACTCCTCGGGGCTGCTTGAAGTTCATGCCGACGGTTGGCTGGGTGACCTGCAGGTTGGACAGACTGCCGAAGTCCTGCACAACACACAAGAGAGAGAAAGAAGAGAAGAGGTGAGACTTTAAAAAACAAGGAGAATATAATGATAAAGATAAACTGCTTAATTTAAAAAGGAGGAATCAGAGGTTCTTGGTTGCATCAGTTTTTCTTCTTCATTTCTTTGTTTTTAATCCTTTTTCTTTATGTCATCACTTTTAACCCTTTATAGGACACTCATTGAAAGGAAGGGAGGAAGGAAGGAAGGATGGAAGGAAGGAAGGATGGAAGGATGGAAGGAAGGAAGGATGGAAGGAAGGAAGGAAGGAAGGAAAGGACAGAGGAAAGAAGGAAAGATGGAAGGAAGGAAGGTTGGGGAGAGGAAAGAAAGAGAAGGAGGGAGGGAGGGAGGAAGGGAAGAAAGAAGGAAGGAAGGAAGAAGAAAGGGGGATGGAGGAAGGAAAGGAGGAAGGGAGGAGAGAAGGAGAGAGGGAGGAAAAACAGATGGAAGGAAGGAAAGGAAGGAAGGACGGAAGAAATAAGGAACGAGGGAGGGAGAAAGGAAAAGAGGAAGGGAAGAAAGAAGGCAGGGAGGAAGGAAAGGAAGGAAGGACGGAGGAAATAAGGAAGGAAGGAAGGAAAGAAAGAAGGAAATTTTGGGATATTTACAGAAGTTACCAAATATAAATATTTGCCCAATAAAGGGTTAAAGTACATTAACCTGAATGAAAGCTGCTCTTTAAATACATTTTGATTGATAAATGAAAAAAGTTTGTAACTTTCGGCTGAATTCTCATTTGGTGTTTAAAAATCACAATATAATTAAATATTATAAAAAAAAGACTGGATTTAAATTATACAAAAAGTTAAAAACAGGCCCAAAAGATAATCAAGTGAACATATAATCATGCAGCAGCAGTATCAGCAGGTTTATTAGGTATATAAAGTTTGTCTGAGAGCGCCAGGGTTTGATAGGAACAGATTCTCCTTCAAACACGGGAAAGGCTCGCAGGTTTTCATTTTCCTGTACTATCAATGACCTGACGACGAGGACGCCATGATCACTTTCGATACAGGGAGGAGAACACACAAATAAATAAATATATAAATAAATAAATAAATAAATAAATAAATAAATAGTGATTCCAGCTTCATTTGCATCACTTGACTGCAGCCCACATGTTAAAATAACCTGATCCTGTGTGTTAATTATCCAGCAGGTTATGACATGAGACGCTGGTGAAATTAATTAAAATGTATGTTAAAAAAAGTCGAACCTGTATCTATAGCAACCATAGAACAGCCTGTATCTACAGCAACCGTAGAACAGCCCGTATCTACAGCAACCGTAGAACAGCCCGTATCTACAGCAACCGTAGAACAGCCCGTATCTACAGCAACCGTAGAACAGCCCGTATCTACAGCAACCGTAGAACAGCCCGTATCTACAGCAACCGTAGAACAGCCCGTATCTACAGCAACCGTAGAACAGCCCGTATCTACAGCAACCGTAGAACAGCCCGTATCTACAGCAACCATAGAACAACCCGTATCTACAGCAACCATAGAACAGCCCGTATCTACAGCAACCATAGAACAGCCCGTATCTACAGCAACCATAGAACAGCCCGTATCTACAGCAACCATAGAACAGCCCGTATCTACAGCAACCATAGAACAGCCCGTATCTATAGCAACCATAGAACAGCCTGTATCTATAGCAACCATAGAACAGTCTGTATCTATAGCAACCATAGAACAGCCTGTATCTACAGTAACCATAGAACAGCCTGTATCTACAGCAACCATAGAACAACCTGTATCTATAGCAACCATAGAACAACCTGTATCTACAGCAACCATAGAACAACCCGTATCTACAGCAACCATAGAACAACCCGTATCTACAGCAACCATAGAACAGCCCGTATCTACAGCAACCATAGAACAGCCCGTATCTACAGTAACCATAGAACAGCCCGTATCTACAGCAACCATAGAACAGCCCGTATCTATAGCAACCATAGAACAGTCTGTATCTATAGCAACCATAGAACAGCCTGTATCTACAGTAACCATAGAACAGCCTGTATCTATAGCAACCATAGAACAACCTGTATCTATAGCAACCATAGAACAACCTGTATCTACAGCAACCATAGAACAACCTGCATCTACAGCAACCATAGAACAACCTGTATCCATAGCAACCATAGAACCCGTATCTACAGCAACCATAGAACAACCTGTATCTACAGCAACCATAGAACAACCTGTATCTATAGCAACCATAGACCAATCTGATCTGGTCTGTCTGTACATTACATACCTCATATAAGTGGTAAAGATTGAGCTAAAAGTTAAATGGGACCTATAAAGGGTTCTTATGTGAGGAAACTTGTTATTGAGTCAGTCTCTGTTGGTTTGAAGAGTACATTTGTTTCTACATGTATTAATGAAGTTAAATCTGGTGTTTAAAGGCTGTGAGGTGAATAAATCTGTTAGAGAGAAACTTACCAGCAGCTTCAGCATCTCCTTGGTGTCTGGGTCAACTTCAATCAGCTCCTGGTCCAGAGCGGAAACCTGTACAGGTAAAACACAAACAGGAGATGAGACTGTTTCCTGACAGCAGAGGAACATTTAGGTTCTTTACAACTTTTTAATAAACATTAAAACTACAAATAAAATGTGATTTAAAGTCTGAAACCAAAGGCTTGACTCAGGTCACTAATTTAAAGCTCGTTAAGCTGCAGATCTTAACGAGCTGCTGCATTAATCTATATGATGCAGTTAAACTAAAATAAAAAACAGTATTCAAGTATTCAATTACATAACTCATTCATTTTATTTGACTTTTTTTTTTTACCTTAGTTTAGTCTCATTGCTTACTCTCTCATTTTACTTTTGTTTTGTCTTTTTAAGATAAAAGTTAAAATCAGGCCTCAAAATAAAAGCTAACTAAAACAAAGTGAACATATAATCATAGAGCAGCATTAGCAGGTTTATCAGATATATAAAGTTTGTCTGAGAGCATCAGGGTTCAAAAAGGAAGAAGTTCTTGTCCTTCAAACACGGGAAAAGCTCAGATTCCCTCTTAGTGTTTCCTGTTGAGCATGCATATACTCACTGAGACATGCTTCTCAGTGTCTCTCTCTCTCTCTCTTTAGGAGAAAAACAAAAAGCTCTACAGCACAGCAGGGGTGTGTGATGTGACAATATTAGTCTGAGAACGATTAAAAATGTCTCCACTATCTTCCTTTACAGAGATTACTATGTTGTTTTTAGTCTTTGGAGCCGTTTCTAAGCAAACTAAACTCTCCTCAGGTGCAGCTATGTGGCTCGCTGATGTGTTTTTAATCATTTTAGGACAATAACAGAGGTGTAAAGTTTAGGATACACACACACTATACTAGTTAGTAGCTTAGTTCACTGTTAGGTTAACACTATGCAACATGAGATGTGTCGGATAAGTCTTGAAGTGTTTGAGAGCGCCAGGGTTTGATAGGAACAGATTCTCCTTCAAACACGGGAAAGGCTCGCAAGGTTTTCATGTTCCTGTACTATCAATGACCTGACGACGAGGACGCCATGATCACTTTCGATACAGGGAAGACGACACAAAACAAATAAAATAAAATATATAAATTAAGTGATTCCAGCTTCATTTGAATCACTTTACTGCAGCCCACATGTTTAAATAATGACCTGATCCTCTAGTAGTAGTATTGATCATTTCTCCAGCAGGTTAACGTTATGTCACCTTTCAACACATTAAAACATTAAAAACAAGCAGACAAAAGTCAAACCTGAACACTTTAAATCCCTGTTCCCTTATTTTAACACTTTAAAACAGGAACACAAAATGTTAAATTATTATTTTTATTTACTCTGATGTTACTAGTAAAGTAAAACATTCCCACAAATAACTTGAAATTTCATATTTTGGGATTTTATGAATTGTGTCTCCCTTATTAAAAAGCTATAAAACATGTATATATGCATGAATTCACTGGTGCAGGTTGTTTAAAAAGTTATTTTGTGCATATTATCCTGTTTCATGGTGTGCATTATTATTATTATTACTTAATTATTTAATTCAAAGTAGTTTCAGCTCTAAAAACAAACTCAGGTCAGCTGATTATCTTCTTTTCTCTGCTGCCATGTGAATAATTAATCAGCATTACACCATCTGTCGTCACACAGCTTCATAAAAAAGATGCTGAACTATTAAAAAAAAAGCATCAAATAATTCATCCTGCTGCTGCTTTGATGTGACGATAAAGATGTTTGACGACAGCAAAAACACACAAGAAACCAAACTAAACAACTTCAGACATGTAACCATAGCAACAAACTCCAGCTGCAGAAATGAGCAAATTAAAACACATCTGATTATTGAACGGCAGAATATTCACATGTATTACTGTATTCAATAGCAGTGTTATAATGTATAACAGCGTGATGCGTTCACTGACCTCTGGGACGTAGTTATCCCTCCTCTCTCTCTCCTCCTCCTGCAGTTTGATGGAGATGCCTCTGACTGGACCTCTCTGGATCCGCTTCATCAGATGCGTCACATACCTGCAGAGAGACGGAAAACACTGGAGGTTAGAAACATTTAGAAACTTAGGAAAGAGAAAAGAGACGTTGGAGATAGGTTATATTTAACCCTCCTGTTGTCCTCCAGTGAAGGGAGGAAGGTAGGATGGAAGGGAGGGAGGGAGGAAGGAAGGGAGGGAGGAAGGAAGGAATGGAAGAAGGAAGGATGGAGGAAAGAAGGAATGAAGGAAGGTAGGAGGGAGGGAGAAAGGAAAGGAAAGAAGGAAGGAAGGAGGGAGGAAGGAAAGAAGGAAGGAAGGAAGGGGGAGGGAGGGAGGGAGGAAAGAAGGACAGAGGAAAGAAGGAAGGGAGGAAAGAAGGAAGGAAAGGAAAGAAGGAAGAGTCAGAACAGACGGGGTCCATTTGACCCTGGAGGACGACAGGAAGGTTAAAGCATCAAATTATAATCAAAGTGCTGCCTGTGTGTGTAACTCTACGACGGCTCATTAGATAAAACTTCAGCGTCACTTTCAGATGTTTAAAAATGACACTAAAGAGCTCGACGGCGGCAGCAGCTGCAGCAACGGCTCGATGTCATAACGAAACTTTGTCTGTACATAAACACAAAGATCCTCTACGAGAGAAGATGCTCCACTCTGGTTAAACTCATTTTAATTCAAGAGCCACACACACAGCCCAGTTTGACCATTAAAACCATTAAATAATAACCTACAAATATATAACGTATATATTATAACTTTACTATAATAAACCATCTATTTACTTAAGAAATATTAGTGCAATGTAACATTATGTCTATTTTGTTTGTTTAATTTCAGATTATTTTGCACAGAACCTGCTGATTGACACTATTTCTATACAAAATGTGCAATATATGAATGTTTTAAATAAAAATAAATATTTTAATAATATATGTATGTATTGTGTTTTTAAGAGGATTATATTCATTGTAAGGGCTGTATATGTTGTAACACCACAGCTTTAGATTGTTTAGAAAAGGCTCCAAAACACTAAATACTATTAAAAAACTATTAGTCAGATCTCTTCATGACACGGAAATCTGCAAATGTGCAACGAGGACGCAGGTCTGTTAAGTTTGTTGTGCTGCGTATCACAAAGTCTTAACTACATACCAAACATCTGAGATCAGTCTTATATGCTGAATGTTAGATATTTAGATATTTAGTCAGGTGATTATGTGTTGGACAGTGATGTGATAGTAAATGTCTGATTAATGCGGCCAGCGTGGAGAGGGGGAAAAAAAACCCCATTAGAAACAATTCCTGATGCACGGAGACACACAAATACTCAACGCTGTTTTTAGTCTTTGGAGCCGAAAGAAACAAAGATCATTTATAAGAGAAGATGCTCCACTCTGTGACAAGGAAAAGGCTCCAAAACACTAAATATACTTACAAACTAGTGTTTCTGCATCAGTGAGTCGAGACTTTGTACTAAACATCTGAATAACTTACTATGTCTGGATCATGTGTTAATCTACCGTGTGAACGCTTGGTATTATACTCAAGTGAATGTTATAAGCTGTGTGTGAGTGTGTGTGTGTGTGTGTGTGTGTGTGTGTGTGTGTGTGTGTGTGTGTGTAAATACGTGCTGCTGAATATGAGGCATGAAATAAGTCTGATCAATGCGGCCAGCGTGGAGGAAAGGAAAACGAAACACTTCCTGATGCACGCTTCTAAATAAATGCAAGTTACTAATCTCTTAACAAACAAAGATCATCTATGAGAGAAGACGCTCCACTCTGTAACGACGCTGGTTATACTTTAGATTGTTTTAGATCAGCTCCAAAAGACTAAATATACTTATGTGTGAATGTTCAGTATTATACTCCAGTGAATACGTTATAACCCGTGAGTGTGTGAGTAAATATGTAAATATGTGTTGTTAAATATTATATATGAAATAAGTGATTAATGCGGCCAGCGTGGAGGGAAGAAAAAAAAAGGTGATTTTTTTAACCACCATGAGAAACACTTCCTGATGCACGGACACTGAAACGCTTTACAGTGAAAACTCGACGCTGTTTTTAGTCTTCGGAGCCGTTTCTAAACAATTGAAAGTTACTAAACTCTCAAGAAACAAAGATCATTTATGAGAGAAGACGCTCCACTCTGTAACAATGCTGGTTACTTGTTTAGAAAACGGCTTCAAAAGACTAAATGCCTACTAAGTAGTATTTCCGAGTCAGGAAGCGGCTGCTGAGAGCACGAGGCAGCAAGTCTTTATATTAAACATGTGAGAAACTTACAATGTTTGGATCAGAGTCTAATTTATACAGAGAGCCCAAAATGATTTTTATAAAAGTGATCGTTTACTGTCAAGAGAGGCACGACTTCATGCATGTTTGCTTCTTTCTGACACAAACACTTTAGAGAGTAAAACTTGTTGGAGCCGTTTCGAGAACCAGAAACATGTGAGTGAAACATCTCCGGGTTTTAAAGCTACATCTCCTTCTGCAGAGATCGTTAGTAAACTCATTAAAATGTGGGTTTAAAATACCGCATTGTAAATCAACTTTGGTTAACATGAGGAACCCATCAGCTGGAAAGTATTTAAGTATATTTTTTTGTGTGTGTGTGTGTGTGTGTGTGTGTGTGAGGAAGAAGAACGAGACATGAGGTTGACTACTAGTTTGATCTGAGGAACTAACAATGTCTGGATCAGAGTCTGATTAATACAAGCAGCCCCAAATATTTAAGAAAAAGGTGGTGGGGGGGGGGTTTGTGTACCGTCAAGAGAAACTTCCTGATGCACAGCGGCTTCTTTCTGACTCCTGAGTGAAAACTTGATGCTGGTTTTTCTACTTTTTGGAGCCGTTTCTAAACAAACTAAAGCAACTTAAACTCTCCCCTAAATGCAGCTGTGTGGCTCACTGATGTGTTTCTAACAGTTTTAGGAGAAACACAAAAAGCTCCACAGCACAGTAGGGGAGTGTGATGTGACCATATTATTGTAAGTGATTAAAATGTCTCCTCTATCTGCATTTAAGGAGAGATTATGCTGTTTTTTCTCTTTGGAGCCAAGGGTTAGCAAACTAAACTCTACTCAGGTGCAGCTGTGTGGCTCGCTGATGTGTTTTTAATCATTTTAGGACAATAACAGACACACACACACACACACACTTGTTAGTAGGCTTTACACAATCAGGATTTTTGGGGCCGATCACTGATCCGATAACGTCTTCTTTGTCCACGCTCTGTCTCTTAAACTCGGCTTCTCCTCCTCGTGTTCCCTCTCCAGGTACATTTGAGGTGTTGAAACATTTTGCAGATGCTTCCCAACGAGGTTCTTTAGTGTTGCACAGATTGTTAAATAGCTTGTGTTTTATCTGTCTGCCCACAACACCCACATGTTTGTTTGAATCCGACTGCTAATGATTCAAGATTCACAAAACTTTATTGTCCATCACATCGCGACAGAGCTCAAAACTAACTGCCGGATTCAAACAAACATGTCGGTGGTGTGGAACTTGTTCAGAGTAAATGAGACAGATAAAACACAAGCCATCTGCAATCTATCCTTCCTTCCCTTCTTCCATCTTTCTTCCTCCTTTCCTTCCTTCCTTCCTTCCTCCCATCCCTCTATCCTTCTTTCCTTCCTTTCCTCCCTTCCTGCTGTCCTTTCTTTCCTTCCTTCTTCCTCCTCCTCCTCCCTTCCTTTCCTCCTTCCTTCCTTCCTCCAATAAAACACAAGCCATCTGCAATCTATGCAACGGGAGCATCTGCAGAAAGTTTCAACATGGTGACATTGATCGGACCGGAGAGTCAAGACATTACAGCCGATCTCACTAATTACATAAAATGCTAAATACCGGCCGATCAGATCTGCGTAAAGCCTACTTGTTAGATAAGTCTTAAGTGTTTGAGAGCGCCAGGGTTTGATAGGAACAGATTCTCCTTCAAACACGGGAAAGGCTCGCAGGTTTTCATTTTCCTGTACTATCAATGACCTGACGATGAGGACGCCATGATCACTTTCGATACAGGGTGGCTCTTATTAACAATTAATAAATAAATAAATTGTCCTCTATCTGATGAACTCACCCGGCGATCTTGTTACGGAGCTTCTTGCTGGGGATGATGGCGATCTCCTCACACACCCGCTTGTTGGTGTGGAAGTCGTTGCCCAGCCGGGTGTAGTATTTCTCGATGATGACCCTGGCGGCCTTTTTCACCGTCTTGGTCCTGACTCGTCCCTAAAGACACAAAATCAAAGTTATTCATTCAGAAGAGTCATGTAAGGAGGAGTTAGAAGCTATGTAATGTTAGAAAGTGCATCAATTGTTGGTTTAATCACCTTAAATGATCAGCTTTGGCTGCCATGAGGTCTGTTTGTTTTTTTCAATACTTTTAAATCAATCCGAGTCCTGCCGTCTTAATCACGCTGACTTTGAAGCCAATATTAGTTAAAAATTGACCATTAAAGAAGCTCCTATTCTACATAAATACAATCAATTCACACTGATTTTATGTTTTATGCGAGTGTCTAATGTGTGAACTGTAGTCAGGACAGAATATAGACCGTCTTACATTACTGAATTAGTTCTGTATCTCTTAACACCAAATTATAAAAAGGTGCAATTTGAATTCAGCCAACTATTTTAAAGGGTAAATTCAGCAGTCAGGTTTTCCTCTCTGTAATCATTCCTCCTGTTCATACTGACTATTAAAAGATCTCCTTCAAAACGTGCTTTTAATGGAAATCTTAAATTTAGTGCATTATAAAGTCTCCGATCAGCTTCAGCAGTGTGAGTTACAATAGTTATTATAGTTACTATGGTAACAGTGTGAGTTAGTCATATGAAGTGATATCTGACACATTTACAGTCTTTTTAGCATCAGATTCCCTCTTAGTGTTCCTGTTGAGCATGCATATACTCACTGAGACATGCTTGTAGGATTTAACCTGCAGTCTTTCTCTCTTTAGGAGAAAAAGAAAAAGCTCTACAGCACATCAGGGGTGTGCCTTTACAGAGAGGTAGTTATATTTCTCAGTCTTTGGAGTCGTTTCTAAGCAAACTAAAGTAACTAAACTCTCCTCAGGTGCAGCTATGGACACACTTTATATTCGTTAGTAGCTTAGTTCACTGTTAAGTTAACACTATGCAACATGAGATTTGTTGGATAAGTCTAGAAGTGTTTGAGAGCGCCAGGGTTTGATAGGAACAGATTCTCCTTCAAACACGGGAAAGGCTCGCAGATTTTAATTTTCCTGTACTATCAATGACCTGGCGACGAGGACGCCATGATCACTTTCGATACAGGGTGGCTCTTATTAACAATTAAACAATTATATCAAATTCCCTCTCAGTGTTTCCCTGATGAGCTGTGGTGGAAGTACAGTAACAAAAAGAGACTTTGACACTAAAAACACTGTAACATAGAAACATATCTACTTCATTTGAAGCTTCCTATTAGCTTCAAATTAACTTTTAAAGACATTTTTAGCACAGATTTTGTTCCTCCATCACTTCCACCACATATAAATATATTATAAAGGGATTTTCTAATAGTCAGTATGAACAGGAGGAATGATTACAGCATTTTAAACACACACATGCTTATACTCACTGAGACATGCTTGCAGGGTTTTACCTGCAGTCTCTCTCTGCACTGATTAGCATTTGGTGGCTAACTCCTGCTAACTCATATTAAATCAATAATTTAACCCATTTTAACAACTCTTAATCAAATATATAACATATCCCTATTATCATACGGCTCCCTTTAAATTAAACCACGTTAATATTAATAAGAAACGCTTAACAATAAACGGTTCATTCAGCGTCTCTCAGTCTCCTCAGTTAGCATCAAAATATCTTAAATTAAACCTTTCCCTGACGTCATCCATGATCAATACTGTGATTATTGGATGTTAGAGAGAGTCCGGTCACCGGTGGTGGAGTTACCGGGGTGATAACGGCGTTAAAACAGCAGGATTGTGTTAGATAGTAGAGGTAGTCGTGAATAAAGTACCCACCATGTTGGATCGGCCTGGTAGAAGAGGACAAGCACACTTCCGGTGGAAGCTTTAATCAACACACGGAAGTTCGAGAGACGCGCGCGCTGAAGATGCTGCGACACCTGCAGGCCGGAGGAGGTCATTACACTTTAAGGAATTAACATTTAAAACAGTTAAATAATATAATTAATAATAATATATTAAATTTTATAATATAATAATAATAATAATGAACTTTATTTTTAGAGCACCTTTAATATAAGGCATGTAGCTCAAAGTGCTTTAAAACAATAAAACATACATACAGTTTTTAGTAGGTCTTTAATTCTACCGCTGTCAGACTCTTCAATACCTTTAACCCTCCTGTCGTCCTCCCGGGTCAAATTGACCCCATCTCTCTTTTGACTGTTCCTTCTTTCCTTCCTTCCTTCTTTCTTTAATTTTTTCCTTCCTTCATCCCCTGCACCCTTCTTTCTTTTTCTTTCATCCTTCCTCCCTCCCTCCCTCCTTAATCCTTTCCTTCCTTCCTTCCTTCCTTCAACCTTTCCTCCCTCCCTCCTTACTCCTTCATTCCTTCCTTCTCTCCTAAATTCCTTCCTCTTTTCATCCTTCCTCCTTTCCTTCCTTCCTCCTTTCCTCCTGCCCTCCCTCCCTCCTTACTCCTTTCCTTCCTTCCTTCCTTCTCTCCTAAATTCCGTCCTCTTTTCATCCTTCCTCCTTTCCTCCCTCCCTCCTTACTCCTTTCCTAGCTTCCTTTCATTCCTTCTCTCCTAAATCCCCTCTTCTTTTCATCCTTACTCCTTTCCTTCCTTCCTTCTGTCCTTCCTTGACCTGAGGACATGTACTTTTTTTTTCAGTTACCACCACTACTCACCATATATTTATATCTATATTTATATCTGTATTTATATTTTTCACATCCCAAACTGTTTATCATGCGTAATATTATTTATATCCTGGTCACTTTACTTTACGTATTTGTTTTATATTTAGTTCTCGTTTAGCACTTGTTTGTTTGTTTATTGTATATGTTTAAGAGTTTCCGTTTGTTGTGGATGCCCATACACATCTTTTTGCTTCTGTTTGCTGCTGTTACAAGTTCATTTTCCCATTGTGGGATTAATAAAGTACAATCTAATCTAATTTAATCTAATCTTCCTATTTTCTATAGGATCGAATTTTATGTATATTTAAAAACCCAGCTGTGGATCATAGAACGACAGAGTGTCAGTGATGTAGGCCGGTCCCAAACCATTTGGAGGTTTAAAAACAAGTAAAATAACCTTAAAATTGATTCTCAAAGACACTAGGAGCCAATGAAGTGCAGCTAAAATTTGAGTAATATGCTCATTTCTCTTTGTTTTTGTTAATTAACCTTTAAAAGTAGAAAGACAAAAGTAGTATTTGTGTGGAATGAACCTTTAAAAGTATAAGTCAGGGTTATTCAACTCAATAAATTCAGTGAGGTCCAATTTGGGCCTGAACGTCATAATGTCCGTGTTATTTTTCAGGACCTTGAAGTAGCATCGAAGTTACATTAGCATCTGTGTCTAGTGGCTAGATTATAGACTGTCACATAAATACAGTAGAATTAATATATTAGTATTTACCATTTCTTTTATACAGTCTATGGTATTTACACTGAAAAAGAGTGATATACTTTTTCTTTTCTTATATCAAATAAAGATGGCATTTTAAAATAAAGTGCATTACAGAAAGCTTTTGATTGTGCTTCTTAAATAAAGTGCTTTGTCAGAAAATAAAACTTAACTTAAACTTAAACCATAAACTTAATTTCACATTTAATAACTTTATAACAAAAACATCTCACACTAAAGAAAAGATAAAGATAGATACAGATATTTGAGTGTCATCTATCATCAAATCAGTTTGTTTATTCATGTGATGTTTGCAGATCCCCAAATAAATCATCAAAGGCTGTGAACACATATAAAATACCTTGTTTATCCATAATTAAAAGTTGAATATTAACACTACATAAAGGAGGCCAAAAAAAAAGCACACAAAACAATGACACATAAAAGCTTTTTATTACTCAGAGAAATTATTGCAGAAATACATTCTCAGTGGTTCTTGACTTTTGTACAATAAACATATCTGTGTGCTCGCCGAGTGTTTGTAAATACACCTGAAATATTAAATCACATTCAGTCAGTTTACAGCAAAGTGAGTCTTCATGCAGAAACACCATAAAACAAATAATCCGTCTGGTTTCTCTCTCAGCTGGAATCGTTGGTTTTCTTTTGAGGATTTGGGAGGAAATCACTTAAATTCCCCTTTAAAAAGGTATTAAAAGATTTTTGGTCGCTGCTTAAAATTAAATGAAATCATCCAGTTATATAATAAAAAGAAACAAAAAAAATATTTAAGCTCATTCTCCAGCCCTGAAAAAGAGAAAAAAAAAAAAACCCAAATTGTCTGTGCCTCCTGCTTTTACTCATTAATATACTTATAATCTTTGAAACCACAAATATACACCTCCAATCTTTCTACTACATTTGTGTGAATTCATATATTCAACATGCTAGTCATCATCATCTACAGTAGTATAATCTAAAGCCATTACAGTAGTTTATTTTTAAACAGTATCGGCTACAGTAGAGTTCATATTAATACTACAGGGATTTAATCTATGTTAACTAGTTTATATTAAACAAGAGAGTAGACACATATTCTGAACATATCTAAGTTTATATTTATATTCTTGGGCTCTATTGGAATACTTTTGCATGATTTACAATAAAAAAAACTCCTTATTTCTCTTAAACTGGCTCTTTAGTTCAGCCTCTGTCTATTAACAGGCCGTTTTTGGCTCCTGTCTCTTTAAGGCCCCCCCCCCCCCCCGCCCTCCTCCTAATGAGCCCACTCTGTTTTGATTGGTTGGCTTCAGGAAGCTTCCTCCAGCTTTGGAGGCTACGTGAACTAACTCTAAGTAGCAGGATTTAACTTATTTTTCTCCGTATTTACTCCAAATGGAAGCTTCTCAAATAAATCCACACATATACCCCTTTTCCACCGAGCTGGAGCCAGTGCTGGTTCGGAGCTAGTGCTAGAGCCAGTGCTCAGTTGGTGCTAATCCAAGCATCTCTTACGAACGTGTTGCTTTTCCCCCGGCAAGGAGCCACGCGATTACGTCACTGTATAACGTAGCCAGTGCGCGCCTTTGAAGCACTTCCATGATTCACCAGTGAGAGGCAGCAACATGGCGCAAGGCATCTAGCCTGCCGGGAAATGAAGAAGAAGAAGAAGAAGAAAAAGAAGAAGAAGAAGAAGGAGAAGGAGACGACAGCTCTGGCAAAAAAAATTTATAAAAATAGTACCTTCAATCAACAAATCTTTAACCCTCTGTAAATGCTACGCTAGTCAGCTAATGAACATTAACCCCGCTAGCCAGCTAATAAACGTTAGCCCCGCCCCCAGTCCGCTGACGTAATCGGTTCTTGCTTTAGACCAGCAAAGAGTTGGTGCTTGCTCTGGCTCCCGTTCTGAGGCTCGGGGCTGGAGCTGGAGCTTTGGCGGTTGAAAAGCAAAGAACCGGTGCTTAGTCAGGCTCTGGCTCCGAACCAACACCAGCTCGGTGGAAAAGGGGTAATATTGGAGCCAAATCAGATCCGAAATATGCGATTGGTTAACGTAGAAACTAAAAAAAAAAAAAAAAAAACACAGAGCAACACCTTAGCGTCGAAGGCTAGAGAGCAGACGGCTCTTTTTTGTAGGCATGTGCAAAACTATCTGACATCATCACTATGGCGACGTAGAGGTAAATTCACGAACAAAATATCGAGAGCAGGTTTACATACATTCACCTTTGTGTTTTTGGATATTTGATCGTGTTTAACATCCAACATTATAAAAAAAAAAAAAATCACAAAAAGCGTGATGTGTCCCCGTTAAGTTTCATCCATGTGAGTGTGCGTGTTCGTGTGTGCTGTACAAAAATCATCTTTGTGGAAGAAAGGCATGTTTACCCTTAGCTTAGCACAAATGCTAAAAAAAAAAACAAAACAGAGGGAAACAGCTAGCCTTGCTCCAAGAATAGTGAAAAAACACTCCCTGCTCAGATAAAGTGTCTTCAAGGTACATTACATGCAATAATACACACAATGAACAACAGTGATTGTTGATGTTCAAACCCTGTAAGCCCAAAATACAGAACGGCCCTCCATTTTACCGTTAGCATCATCTTACCGTTAGCATCATCTCACCGTTAGCATCAGATGAGACCTAACGCTGTGACTCAAATCTCATATTTTGGGTGCATAAGTGCTTTTATACTGGTAGAAGTATGGAAACTGAACTTTTCCATACTTCTCTCTGTAAACCAGGGTTGTTATTATAGTTTTTAAATGTTCATTATTAGTTTTTATTTTTATTTAGTTTTTCAAGTTTGCTTTTTTTTTTTATTTCAGTTTAGTTTTAGTTAGTTTAACAAGTGATTAAGTAGTTTTAGTTTAGTTTTTATATAGTTTTAGTCTTAGTTTTTAGTGTTTCATGTATTAGGGGTATAGTCTTGGGTATTAAGTCTTGATTAGTAGAAGCTGTACAAGTCAAACTGAACACAAAGTAAAAAACGGAGAAAATGAATAGAAAACTAAAACTAAGTTGATTTTATCTGCAATTCAGTTTAGTTTTAGTGAGTTTAACAAGTGATTAAGTTGTTTTAATTTAGTTTTTATTTAGTTTTAGTCTTAGTTTTTAGTGTTTCAGGTATTAGGAGGAAAAGTCTTGATTAGTAGAAGCTGTAAAGGATGAAATAATGCTGACACTGAGGTAAAAATAAGCTGTGTTTGCTTATTTTGTAATCTAACTTGTGAATTCTGCATAATATAGGAAGAAGACCTGTATAAGCCTTTTTTTTGGGGAGGGGGGGGGGGGTTCTTGCAGCTACCTTGCACCTTTTCTTTTGTTGTTATCTCTTTATCTTTTGCCTTTTGTCTGTGCAAAATAAAAAACTTCAAACTTCTACTAGCCCCGTTTTCTCAACAAGTCAAACTGAACACAATAGAGAATGGAGAAAATGAAAAGAAAACTAAAACTAAGCTGATTTTATCTGCAATTCAGTTTAGTTTAAGTGAGTTTAACAAGTGATTAAGTATTTTTAGTTTAGTTTTTATATAGTTTTAGTCTCTAGTTCTAGTGTTTCAGGTATTAGGAGGAAAAGTCTTGATTAGTAGAAACTGTAAAGGATGAAATAATGCTGACACTGAGGTAAGGTTTGCTGTGTTTGTGGTTTCTTGCTTCTCTGTCAGAACTTCGAGGGTGGAAAATCACATTAGTGGTATTTTTCCCTTTTAGCTTTTATCCCACAAATGTTCCCATATTGGGCTGTCACGTTTCCCCTACTGGTACTAGCCTGTTATCTCAATGAGTCAAACTGAACACAATGCAGTAAAAATGGAGAAAATGAAAAGAAAACCAAAAATAAACTGATTTTATCTGCATCAGCTTAGTTTTAAGTTAGTTTTGAATTGTTTATTGTAGTTTTTATTTAGTTTTCGGGTTTTTTTAAACTCTTTTATTTTTATTTCAGTTAAGTAAATTATTTAAAAATGACTGCTAGTCTTAGGTTTAGTTTTAGTGAACTATAATACGCCTGGTGTGAACGCACTTATGCACTGAAAATATGAAGTGAGAAGTCTGGAAGAAGAGATTTGAGACACAGCACCGGTTAACAGTGTTTTTAGCCAAATTAGCAGCAAAGCTCCACGTTAGTCCGTCACCTTGATTCAGACTAAAGTATTTCAACATCTATCAGATTGCTGTGAAGTTAGGTTCAGACATTCGAGGATGAATCTCACTGACTTTTGTGATCGTCTGACTTTTACCTGTAGCTCCAACATGAGGTGAAAACATCTCAACTACGCCTCAATGGATTGTCGCAAAACGTACAAAAGATATAACGTCACCAGCATGTAAACGTTTTCATTTATAGGTCAATGATGATTAATTGTGTCCATGTGGTTTAGTTTAAATTTAAAGGGTTAAAATGTGAAAATAAACGTATGAATAACTTCACACATCCTTTTTTAGTGGACCCAGCATCAAATTTCTGCTTTTAATCCATTTAGAGAGAATATATTAGAGGATTATGGTAAAAATGTCTAAGTGGTGTAACCATAAAAACTTTGTACCAAATAATTCAACTTGCTTAAAAACACTAAATTCTCAATAAAACACCATATCAACTAGTTTGGCATGATCTTACATTATAACTTTTATATTAAATAAAGCTAATGGAATACTATTGTTCTAAATATTACATTTAATCTGGGTTACCATGGAGATCAGGAAACATTTACAGTCATTATTAGTATAAGTCCACTTAAATACACTGTAGGTGATATTTATCATTCTTTTGTGGTTACACCATTTGACATTTTCAGCAGCATTCCGTCTTACTTTTATTTTTTTTAAATGGTGCAAATGTCATTTCAAATTATATAAAACCAACAAAAAATACAAAATGTACATTTTAACAAACCTGATGCTGCTTTTAAAACTATTTTAGAGATATTTTTGAATTGCTCATCTTGCTCAACCCTTATTTATCACTGACCCTGATACTGTGAAATATCTCAACATCTGCTTTATGGATTGGCACAAAAGTTTGGTTCAGACATTCATGATTCACAGATGATTTATTCTACTGACTCTGAGGCTGAATATTTAGTTATTTATTAACCCTCCTGTTGTCCTCGAGTCAAGGAAGGAAGGAAGGAAGGAAGGAAGGGAGGAAGGAAGGAAGGAAGAATGGAAGGGAGGAAGAAAGACGGAAGGAAGGAAGGAAGGAAGGAAGGAAGGAAGGAAGGATGGATGGAAGGGAGGAAGGAGCAAGGAAAGGAGGAAGTAAGAATGGAAGGGAGGAAGAAAGACGGAAGGAAGGATGGAAGGGAGGAAGAAGGAAGGAAAGGAGGAAGGAAAGAGGGAAGGAAGGAAGGAAGGAAGGAAAGGAGGGAGGGAGGAAAGAAAAGAAGGAAGAGAGGAAGGAAGGAAGGAAGGAACAGTCAAAACAGACAGGGTCAATTTGACACGAAGGTTAATATATCTATTTCATCATATTATCTATTACTATTAGCTGGATCGCAGTAAAATTGGGGTTTACCCATTGATGTTCCCCTCAGGCTGAATTATATTAACTTCTTCTACCACGACTGTAGACTCTTGTTTATTTACATTAGTGATAATACCACATTACGGTAATTGTGCCCTTGGTGTTCAAATTCAAAGCAACACTATTAAACTACGAAGCCGATGCTATCAGACTGACGCGGCTGCATTAGCATTGAGAACGCTGGTAGAAAATGTGATGTGGAAAAAGTAGTTAGGAGTAGTTGTGTCCTTGTGAAGGAAATGTCACTAAAAGTCTTAAAGGGAAAATACGCTGCAGTGTAAAAAATGTTATGTTTTAAAACCGTCATTTTAAACTTTACTGACTGAGCCTCACTTTACAGTACACACCTCAGCTGGTGGTTGGTCTTTTTCTTTCATGATGTGAAGTATGACATGAGATGCTCTGAGAGATCAGAAAGTAAAGTGCTGTAAGAGTAGAAACTATGGCCTTCCTTTCCTTTTAAAACAGACAAGTCCGCCTGCTGATTTATTCGTGAGTAATAAGTGCAAATTAGAAGCAGAAAACTTGCATATCGTCTGCCGCTGAGCGCTGAGCAGAAATCATCATCTACAGTCTGATTTCGTGGAGGTTAGCGTGGAGTCTGTGGATTTTTTTTTTTTTTACGACGCGTTGTCACAGTAACGGTAGAGGCACCACCACATCGACGTAGTTGACGGGGAACAATCCCGACTTGCCGCCGAGCGTGCCGTCGTACCAGTTGGCGTCGACCTGCCTGGTGAGGAGGATGAGGTCGCCCTCGTTGAAGTTCAGCTCGCCCGCGTGGTCCGAGTGGAAGGAGTAGACCGCCCGGCAACAGGGCTGATCCAGGACCAGTTTACTGTCAGCTGGATGAGAGAGAGAGAGAGAGAGAGAGAGACAGAAAGAGAGAGAGAGAGAAAGAGAGAGAGACAGAGAGAGAAACGCACACACAGAGAGAGAGAGACAGAAAGAGAGAGAGAGACACAGAGAGGGAGAGAGAGAGACAGAAAGAGAGAGAAAGACACACACAGAGAGAGAGAGAGAGAGAGAGAGAGAGAGAGAGAGAGAGAGAGAGAGAGAGAGAGAGAGAGAGAGAGAGAGAGAGAGAGAGAGAGAGGATGAGTGCGTAATTTTCAAGTCTGGAGCTGAAAAATGAAAATGAACCTTTGTGTCGTCCTCCCGGGTCAAATTGACCCAGCCTGTTTTGACTGTTCCTTCTTTCCTTCCCTCCCTCCTTCCTTCCTTCCTTCCTTTCCTTCCTCCCTTCCCTCTGTCCTTCTTTCCTCCCTGCCTCCTTCCTACCTTCCTCCCTTTCCTCCCTCCCTCCTTCTTCCCCCTACCTTCCTTCCTTCTTTCCTGTTTTTGATTTGTGTTAAATGTAATGTTCCTCCCAAACACCAGGGGGCGCATGGTAAAGGTTATTTAAGTTCATGCCATGTATCAGGGGTGTTGCTGATAAGAGGAGGCAAACAGCTTCTGACTGTGCTTGTGTATATTGGGCTATATTTGTTTAGTCTTATCTCAAAAGCTTAATGAACAATGCATAACATGAACATGAGGTAAGAGAATAAACACAGTAGGCCTTGAACGCCTCACGGTGGGTCCTGGGTCCCTGAACGCCTCATGGTGGGTCCTGTGCAGGGTTATTATATTTAACTAAAACTAAAACTAGCAGTGAAAGAATAATAAAGTTAACTGTAGTGACTACATGGAGCTTAATCTGGTTAATATTTAACATATTTGAAATCACAGTATGCTTGAATTTTTGCATTTTTGCACATGAACTAAGCATCGCAGGTAGATATAGTAATTTTGGGAATACGATATGTGATATACTTTATTGTCTCTGAAGGGAAATTTGTCTTGGACTTAAAAGGCTGCGCACGTAAATATGAAGTATGCAGCCAAAAGGGCTTATACAGGGCTTCTACCTATTATATATTAAAATTCACAAGTTAAATTAAAAAAGTTAAAAAGTAAAAAATAAAAATTACCATAAAAATAATAATTACCATAAAAATAAAGCAAAATTATAATAATATTAAACTTGCTGTCGTCCTCCCGGATCAAATTGACCCCGTCTGTTTTTACTGTTCCTTCCTTCCTCCCTCCCTTCCATCCTTCCTTCCCTTCCTTCCTTTTCTTCCTTCCTTCTTTCCTGCCTTCCTCTTTTCCTTTCTTCCTCCCTCCCTCCTTCTTTCCTTTCCTTCCACCCTTCCTTCTTTCCTCTGTCCTGCTTTCCTGTCTTTCTTTCCTTCCTTCCTCCCTCCCTCCCTCCTTCCTTTTTTCCTCCCTCCCTCCTTCCCTCCTTTCCTTCCTTCTTCCTCCTTTCCTCCCTTGACTCGAGGACAACAGGAGGGTTATTATCTTCACAACAACCTGCTGTTAAAAACTATAATTAATGAAAATGGAGCGTTTTCTTACCATAACAGGAGATGGGGCTGCCGGGTCTGGACGGTAACACTGTGAACTGCTCTCCTACACACACACACACACACACACATTTAAATATTTTCATCTTGAGAAACATGACAGTAAAAAAATAACATTTTAGCAGCAAGCATGAGTAACCTGAGTGAGCCGCGGGTGTGATCGACGGCTGGTGGTAAAATCCGATGCTGCCGTTGTGTTCACTTCTGACTCGGATCTTTCTGGGGCGAAACCGTCGCTCTGGTTTGTTGCTGGCAGCAGTCAGCCTGTTTTACAACACATACACATAAGTATTAATAAAACATGAAGTTAAAGGTGTATTTATATTGTATGTATATACAGCAGGTAAAATAAGTATTGATTTTCGCCCATTCTCATTTCACATTATCACACATAACTTAATTTATGGGACATCTATGATTTGATTTCTTTGCACGTGTGGATTGCATGGGTTGTTACCAGGCGGGGAGTTCTGGTCCTCTGAAATGAGGCCAACGTGGAAGTAAATTAGAGCTGCATTCTATCAAAAGGCCACCAGGGGGCGACCGTCTCTATACAAGTCAATGGAGAATTCACCAACTTCTCACTTGATTTCTAACCTCAGTAAACGTTTTCAAAATGTGTTTATGGTCTCAATCGCTAGTTTAAAGCCTTCTTCAATGCAGTATGATGTTCATTTGGGACATTTTGGCCTCCCTGATTTTATATGTGACGATAAAGCAGGGTATGCATTAGGGCGTGGCTACGTCCTGATTGACAGGTTGATTGACCAATGTCCTTCAGATCCAGCCCTCGCAACCATAGCAACCTCCCCGCTCCACCCATGACTCCGCCTCATGTCCATATAAGTAAAATCCATGTTTTTATTTTTCCCAGCATGCACCTGAAATTTTCAAGATGGCGCTGCCCAGATTCGAAACTATTGGCTTCCGAGCAGCAGTCCACAAACCAATGGGTGACGTCACGGATGTTACTTTTAATTTCTTTTATACAGTCTTGGGTTGTTGCTATTTCATGTCAATAGCACCTTTAGAAATATATTTACTGAGAAAAATTAAATTACTCGAACAGTTGGTTGGAATAAAAACCTGCAGCCACATTCTGCTCCTTTATTGAATAAATAAAGGGTCTGGGTGTTGAACCCGGGCTCACCTAGCCTGCAGGTTGCTATGGAGACCCAGCAGGATGCGGTGGGCGTTGCGGTGAAAGTCCAGCAGTGCGTTGACCAAAGATGCCACATGACTGAGCTGATCCACCTGCAGGAGGAGAAACGACCAGACAGGATCTGATCAGCTGGGACACAAACAACTACACTCTGACCTGAACTCTTCATGCATGAGTCAGGAGTGATTTTATTTCTCTTTAGGCATGAAAAAAATATCTGAACTTTTTAAACAGTAATTTTTTAAGGTGTTTTTCCACATGATATATTATGTAAAAAACTATTAACTAACTTGTTTTGCTTTCTGTGTGATGTCTGATTTGCAAAAAAGGAGAAAAAAAGGAAATTACTAGATGTTTAAATTCTGTTTAAGCTCTGTTTAAACTCTGTATGCCATATTATACACTTCCTTGAATAAAGCATATATTTAAAAATTATAATAATAATAATATTTTTAACATATTCTCTTACTCTTAAATGCATTGAAATAACATTGAACCTTCCTTCTGACTTCTCAAGCCTCTACAAAATATAAAGACTGTTACTCATAAAGTGGAACTAAGCTTTTCAAAATAAAGCTTTTATTAAGCCTACAAAAAAAAAACTACAAATTAAATTATAATAACATAAATCAACTCATTAAGAACCAAAAAATGTTACTGTGGATCAGAGATGCCACATACAGACCGATTTGATCTCATGTGGGCGGGGAGGGGAGGGAGGAAATAAGAAGGGAAGGAAGGAACAAAGAAAGGAAAAAAGGAAGGAAGGAAGGAAGGAAGGAAGGAAGGAAGGAAGGAAGGGAGGAAGGAAGGACGAAAGGAAGGAAATAAGGAAGGGATGGAGGGAGGAAGGAAGAACAGAAGGAAGAAAGGAAGGAAGGAACAAAGAAAGGACAGAAGGAAGGAAGGACAGGAGGAAGGAAGGAAGGAAGGAAGGAAGGAAGGAAGGAAGGAAGGGAGGAAGGACAGATGGAAGGAAGAAAGGAAGAAAGGAAGGAACAAAGAAAGGAAGAAAGGAAGGACAGAAGGAAGAAAGGAAGGAAGGAAGGACAGATGGAAGGAAGAAAGGAAGGAATAAAGAAAGGAAAAAAGGAAGGACAGAAGGAAGAAAGGAAGGAAGGAAAGACAGAAGGAAGAAAGGAAAAGAACACAGGAAGGAAAGTGGGCCGGAGTGGACCTTCCGGCGGGCCGGGTTCTGGCCCGCGGGGCCGCATGTTAGACACCCCTGCTGTAGATGAAGTGGTAGAGTATGGGATGACACAACTATGCCATTAAAATCCATGAATATATATAATTAAACCGCTTTAGAGCAGCTGTCCACTACGTTTAAAGGGTTAATAATGACAGATATGATAATGACATTTACTCAGTAACAGCATCTCAATTCTGATCCTGATGAAAAGAAAAGAAATGATGCAACTCTTTGCTCCGATCTGGCATTTTTTTTAAAAAATGACACAGATTGACCTGAAGCTAGTGCACTTTTTTTTAGTTTGCTAGACTTTGCAGAAAATCCACAATTTTCATCCCTGTCTGTTTTGACTGTTCCTTCCTTCCTTCCTTTCCTTCCTTTCCTTCCTCCTTCTTTCCTTCCCTCATTCCTTCCTTCCTTTCCTTTCTTCCTCCCTCCCTCCTTCTCTCTTTCTTTCCTCCCTCCCTCCTACCTTCCTTCCTCTGTCCTTCTTTCCTTCCTTCCTCCCTTCCTCCCTCCTACTTTCATTCCTTCCTTCTTTCTTCATCCCTTCCTTTTCTCCCTTCTTCCATCCTCCCGTCCTTCCTTCATTCCTCCCTCCCTTCCTTTTTCCTCCCTTCCTTTCTTCCCCTCCCTCCTACCTTCATTCCTTTTTCCCTTCTTCCAAACTCCATTCCTTCCTTCTTTCTTCCTCCCTCCTACCTTCATTCCTGCCTCCCTCCCTCCTACCTTCCTTCCTTCCTCCTTTCCTTCCTCCCTCCTACCTTCATTCCTTCCTCCCTCCCTCCTACCTTCCTTCCTTCCTTCTTTCATCCCTCCCTCCTACCTTCCTTCCTTTCTTCCTCCTTTCCTTCCTCCCTTCCTCCTTTCATTCCTTCTTCCTCCTTTCATTCCTTCTTCCTCCTTTCCTTCCTTCTTCCTCCTTCTTTCTTGCTCCCTTACTTTCTCCCTCCTACCTTCCTTCCTTCGTCCCTCCCTCCTACCTTCCTTCCTTCCTTCCTCCTTTCCTTCCTCCCTTCCTTCCTACCTTCCTCCTTTCCTTCCTCCCTTCCTCCCTCTCTCCCTCCTACCTTCCTTCCTTCCTCCTTTCCTTCCTTCCTCTCTCCCAGCAGGAGTGTTAAAGATGATCCACCTTCTTTTTAAAGTCTCAGTTTCGTTGTTAGAGACTCACGTCGTTCTGCAGCAGGATGAACATGCTCCTCTCCGCCAGCTCCTTGGAGCTCATGAACTTGTCCAGAGCCTGTCGGACGTCCTCCGTCGGGACTTTGCCTTTTCGTCTCCTCTTGTAGTCGAAGTCGAGCCGACGACCGTTCACCTTCTTCAGCTGGTACTGAAGAGCCAATCAGAGCAGAGACGTAGTTATTTAATAATTGGGTAAAAATGTAAACATCAGCTGATTAATGCATTAGACGATTGACAGTAGATAGAATAATTGTTAAGGAAGGAAGGAAGGGAGGAAGGAGGGAAGGAAGGAGAGAGGAAAGAAGAAGGAGGGGAGGAAGGAAAGGAGGAAAGGACAGAAGAAAGTGAGGATGGAGGAAAGAAGAAGGGAAGGAAGAAAGGGAGGAAAGGAAAGGAAAGAAGGAAGGGAAGAAGGAAGAAGGAAGTAAAGGATGGAGGAAAGAAGGAGGGAGGGAAGGAAGGAAGGGAGGAAAGGTAAGGAAAGGAAAGAAGGGAGGACGGAGTAAAGAAGGAAGGAAGGAAGGTAGGTAGGAGGGAGGAAGAAAGGAAAAGAGGAAGAGGAAGGGAGGAAGGAAGGAAAGGACAGAGGAAGGAAGGAAGGGAGGAAGGAAAGGAAGGAAGGAAGGAGGAAAGACGGAGGGAGGAAAGACGGAGGGAAGGAAGGAAGGGAGGGCGGAGGAAAGAAGGAAGGAAGGAAGGGAGGAAAGCAAAGAAGGAAGGGAGGACGGAGGAAGGAAGGAAGGAAGGAAGGAAGGAGGGAAGAAAGGGGGATAGAGGAAGTACAGACGGAAGGAAGGAAGGAAGGAAGGAAGGAAAGAAGGAGAGAAGGGAAGGAAGGAAGGAAGAGTCCAAACAGACGGGGTGAGTGTTGGTACTGACCCTGATCTCCTTCATCTCCGTGTTGTGGAGGTCCTGCAGCGGGTCGATGAAGGTGCGTTTCACGTTGACGTCCATCGCGTCCCGAGCCTGAGCGACTTCCTGCAGAGCGTCACCCACATTGGCCAGAGCTCCGCCTGAAGAGAGGACCAACACAGGACGAATAAACAAACGACGGAACGAATAAAGAAAAGAAAGAAAGAAAGAAAGAACTAGAAGAGAAGGAGACTTACAAAAATATTAAAATATGGCGAGATAGTCTGAAACTGAAAAGTACTGTACTTTATTGTGTCATTAGTCTCTTCACGCTTCCTGTCGTCCTCCCGGGTCAAACTGACCCTGTCTGTTTCGACTGTTCCTTCTTTCCTCCTTCCCTCCTTCCCTCCTTCCTCATTTCCTTCCCTTCCTTCCTTCATTCCTTCCTTCCTCTTCTTCCTCTTTTCCTTTCTCCCTACCCCTTTCTGTCTTTCCTCTTTTCCTTCCTCCCTCCTCCCTTACTTCTCTCCTCCCTCCTTTCCTTCCTTCCTTCCTCCCTCCCTTCCTTCCTCCCTCATTTCCTTCTACCCTCGTGTCCTTCCTTCCTTCCTTCCTCCCTCCTTTCCTTCTTCCCTCGTTTCATTCCTTTCCTTCCCTCTTTTCCTTCCTTCCGCCCTCGTGTCCTTCCTTCCTTCCTCGTTCCTCCCTGATGAGCGTTACCACGGAAACACAGCTCTTACTGTAGTTGTGTTAGAGTATGGGTGTCAAACATAAGGCCCGAGGGACCAAAAGCTGGTTTTACTGGTCCGGCCCACTTGAGATCAAATTAAGCCTTTTTGTGCGGCCTTTGAACCAAAATGAGTTTCAGTACCAAATTCAGAGGTGGGTCCCAGCTCCTGGCCGTAGTGAGCCATGCACTCTCCCAGCGTGCCCTCCGTCTGCGGGTAACCTAGCAACTTCCCCTGCCCTCGGATCCGGGACATTGTGTTGAGCATGCTCAGTTTGGCTCTGTGTGCTGGGAGGTAGAGAAGAAAATGATTATATTATATGCAGGTAATGATAATTAATGCTTATTCATACATACATATATCATCTTTACTACATTATGATATATTGTGGATTACATGTGAGCTGATTTAAAGGACTAGTTCACCGTTTTTCAGCAGACATGTGTCCATATGAAGGTTTTCCTCTCTGTAATCATTCCTCCTCTTCTTCATACTGACTATTAAAACCTTTAAATGTGATTTCACTGTAAAGTGATGGAGGACTAAATCATTATAAAGTCTCTGATCAGCTTCTATTGAGCTTCAGCAGTGTGAGTTACTATAGTTATTATAGTTACTATGGTAACAGTGTGAGTTACTATCGTTATTATAGTTACTATGGTAACAGTGTGAGTTAGTCATATCAAGTGATATCTGACACATTTACAGTCTGTTTAGCATCAGATCCCCTCTTAGTGTTTCCTGTTGAGCTGTGGTGGAAGTATAGGAACAAAAAGACTTTGCTACTAAAAACACTGTAACGCTGAAACATAGAAGATGAAGATGAAGACTCATTTGGACAAAACTGGAGCTTCATATTAGCTTCAGATTAAACTTTTAAATACATATTTTTGGTGGGTTTAGTCCTCCATCATTGAGTAATTGTGATCTGCAGGATTCAGGAGTGAAGGACGGACATTCAGAGCGCTGCAGCTGTCATTATATGTACATTATGAAGGATCTTCTAATGGTCGGTATGATCAGGAGGAATCATTACAGCAAGAAAAACAGACTTTAATGTCCATTTTCAGCTCCCTCCCTCCCTTCCTCCCTTCCTTCCTTCCTTCCCTCCCTCCCTTTTCCCCTTCCTTCCTTCCCTCCCCCCCTTTTTCCCTTCCTTCCTTCCCTCCCTCCCTCTCTCCCTTCCATCCTTCCTCCTTTCCTTCCTTCCTTCCTTCTGTCTGTACTTCCTCCATCCCCCTTTCTTCCCTCCTTCTTTCCTTCCTTTCTCCCTCCCTCCCTCCCTCCTTCCTTCCTTCCTCCCTCCTTTCCATCCTTCCTCCCTCCTTTCCATCCTTCTTCCTTCCTTCCTTCCTCCCTCCCTCCTTTCCTTCCTTCTTCCTCCCTTCCTTCCATCTTCCTTCCTTCCTTCCTCCCTCCTTTCTTTCCTTCTTCCTCTTTTCCTTCCTTCTTCCTCCCTTCATTCCACCCTCCTTTCCTTCCTTCTTCCTCCCGTCCTTCCTTCTTCCATCCTTCCATCCTTCTTCCTTCCTTCCTTCCTCCCTCCTTTCCTTCCGTCTTTTCTTCCTTCCTCCTTCCTCTTTTCCTTCCTTCCTCCCTCTTTTCCTTCCTTCTTCCTCCCTCCCTTCCTTCTTCCTTCCTTCCTCCCTCCTTTCCTCCCTTCTTCCATCCCACCTTCCTTCCTCCCTCCCTTCCTTCCTTGACTCGAGGACAACAGGAGGGTTAAACAGTAATTTGGGCTACCTGGGTTCGGCTGGAGGAACTCTGTGGTTTTTGACAGCAGCTCCACCAGAAGAATCTGGATCACTGCGACACTCTGAGACGGAGAGAGAGAGACAGGAAGTCGTCACATCAAAGCAGATTGAAGCTTTATGACATCACGTTTTTTTTTTTTACATGTTGGTGTGTTGACAGTTTTTACCTTCTCCATCTGCAGGAAGTCATCATCTAACTTGGTTCCTTCAGCTCCCATCAGACGCTCATTCAGCAGCTGCAGGAAGAGACAGACAGACACGTTTACTCCCTCCTGTCGTCCTCCCGGGTCAAATTGACCCCGTCTCTCTTTTGACTGTTCCTTCTTTCCTTCCTTCCTTCCTCTTTTCCTCCTTTCCTTCCTTCTTTCCTTCCTCCCTCTTTCTTTAATTTTTCCTTCGTTCTTCCCCTCCTTCCCTCTTTCTTTGCTCCCTCCTCCTTCCATATTTCTTTCCTCACTTCCTTCCATCCATCCATCCATCATTCCTTGCTTCCTTCCTTTCTTCCTTTCCCTCCTCTTTCCTTCCTCTTTTCCTTCCTTCCTTCCTCTTTTCCTCCTTTCCTTACATACATCCTTCCTTCCTTCCTTCCTTCCTTCTTTCCTTCCTTCGTTCCTCCCTTCTTTCCTTCCTTCCTTCCATCCTCCTTTCCTCCGTCCTTCCTTACTCCCTTCCTTTCTTTCATTCTCTCCTTACTTCTTTCTTCTTTTCCTTCCTTCCTTCCTCTTTTCCTCCTTTCCTTCCATACTTCCTTTCTTCCTTCCTTCGTTCCTCCCTTCTTTCCTTCCTTCCTTCCATCCTCCTTTCCTCCCTCCCTCCTTACTTCCTTCCTTTCCTTCCTTCCTTCCTTTCTTTCATTCTCTCCTTACTTCCTTCTTCTTTTCCTTCCTTCCTTCCTCTTTTCCTCCTTTCCTTCCATACTTCCTTCCTTCCTCCCTCCTTACTCCCTTCCTTTCTTCATTCCTTCCTTCCTTCGTTCCTCCCTTCGTTCCTCCTGTCTTTCCTTCCTTCCTTCCTTCCTTCCTTCCTTCCTTCCATCCTCCTTACCTCCCTCCCTCCTTCCTCCTGTCCTTCCTTGACCCGAGGACAACAGTAGTACCTTCAGTAGTAATGAATATAAATCTCTGTCTTTGTTCTGTTGGTTTTTCAGGTAAAAAGCAAAAAAAGACATGAAAATAATAGCTAATAGTAAATTTGGCTGCTAAAAGCTTTTTAAAGTGGCTCCTCACATACAGTTAGTTAGTTCAGTTTATTTCGAACAAGTTAAAATATCAAAACGAAACAAATAGGCTCCTATAATTTAAATTATAGGAGAAAAAAAAACAAAAAAACAACCAAAAAATAAAAATAGAAATAAAAATAAAATAAAATAAAATAAACATATATACATATACAAATACAAATCCTTCCTCCTTTCCTCAAATACAGGTCGAGTAAACCCATGATAATAAAATAAGATAAATTATTAATTATTTAGTAACACAGTGAGGAAATTTACAGCATTACAAATAGAAAGAAAACTAGAAAGAGCATCAATAAACAGAATATAGCACAATAAATAATAAATAAGGACACAAGTAATTAAAAAAACTATAGTAGTAGAAAAATATATAGTAAAGGAAATTAAATGAATAATGACACTGTACTATATTGACCCGTGTTGTTGTATAATGTGAGTCAATGTACTGCTCTATACTTTTTGTATGTCTATATATTTATATATTTGTAAATGTGTCAATTAAAAAAACAACAATTTAAGCTTCTAAATATGTTTCATTGTTATAGATTAAATTTCTCAACTGGAAATAAAGTAATTTAACTTCCAATGTCTCAATAAGAACAATAATATAGTGTTGTTATTAAAGGGCAACATCTATTAAAATGAACATTATAGTAACAGTATTAGATGAAAAGAGGCTAGAAATAAATATAATTAAGTCCAGACACATTTCAACTACCAATTACATAAACTGTCCCACATTACTCTAATCAACCCTATTACACCTATTGGCATATTGACTTATAAATCTATTTTAATGTTGTTAAGGTACATTTCAACAAGTTATTAAGTAATCTAATCTATAACAACAACATTTTATAATCATGTTATCTAGCTATATATGAAATATTGATCCAAAAAGTAGTATCTATATATGTTTGTGATGTATTTCCATCTCTTAAGAGTACATGTAGTGTATAAAGTAGTATAAAAATGGAAGTAAAGTGAGTATATATAAGCTACTTTTGTACTACCGTTGTATCGCAGTGTTGTTAGAGCTACATCTATTAAAATTAACTTTAGTAACAGTATAAACAATTACAGATGGAAAAAGGTTTGCTAAATAAACATAAATCAGTCGAGATGGATGGTCATAAATCAATAGTGTGTGCATGCTGATGGCTCAGTATGGATCCGTGCAGCAGGCCTCGTGTCGCAGTAAAACCAATGACCTAAATAAACATTAAATAATAATAAAATAAAATAAAAAAAACACATTAAACCGGTTCTACCCGGCTCGGCTCGGCTCGGATCGTGTTTCGTTTCGTCCCGCTTACCTGGCTGGCTTTGTGCAGCTGCTTCTTCATCCCGGAGACAGACATCTTCTTCTTCACCGGCACACCGGACACACACGCACCGGCTGCCCGGTGGTTCAGCGGTGCTGCCGCCGGCTCGCCGCAGGCTCCATCCCGCCTTAGAGGCTCCGTCTGGCGGGGAGAGTCAACGCACCGAGCCGCTCCGCCCCCAATGCGCCCCAGCTGCAACCACCGCCACCTGCTCCGTTTGTTGGTGTTATTTCTGATTGTTAATAAAGATTAGAAAGATTGAATAAGTATTGTGTTGTATGCATTAGTGGAAGAAGTAGTCAGTATTCCTTTAATTAATAATAAAATACCATATTATATAAAAGTAAGCAGCCTACCAGTGCAGGAATGTGTAGGCCTACTTTACTGTAGGGGAGACTGGGGGCGGTTGTAACGCTTTGTCCCAGATAGGGGCAACAGGGGCAACAGGGGCGATTTTATAGCCTTTTATGGGCATGCTCAAGCCCCCCTAAAAATAAATAAATTATAATTTTTTTCTTCTTCTGTGCATTATTTGATTATTTTTGCGAGCCTGTCTGTTAGGCTACAGGTTGAAATGGTTTTATTTGAACAGGTTTAATGTACTTTTGATAGTTCTGTCATTATTATTGTGTTTCCTTCAGGGTTCATTAACTATCTCCTCCCCCTCCTCCCTCCCTCTGTCCTCTCTCTCCTCCCCCCCCCCCCCCTCCCTCCCTCTGTCCTCTCTGTAGAAATCTGAGTTATACTGAACTATTATTATTATTATACACTATAGTAGACCACAAAAACAGAGTGTGTGTGTGTGTGTGTGTGTGTGTGTGTGTGTGTGTGTGTGTGAGTTGAGTGAAGTGTGTGTGTGTTTGTCTGAGTTGAGTGTGTGTGTGTGTGTGTCTGTGTAGAGTTAGGTGTGTGTGTGTGTGTGTGTGTGTGTGTGTGTGAGTGTGTGTCTGAATTGAGTTGAGTGAGGTGTGTGTGTGTGTGTGTGTGTCTGAGTAGAGTTAGGTGTGTGTGTGTGTGTGTGTGTGTGTGTCTGAGTTGAGTTGAGTGAGCTCTGTGTGTGTGTGTGTGTGTGTGTGTGTGTGTGTGAGTAGAGTTAGGTGTGTGTGTGTGTGTGTGTGTGTGTATGTGTCTGTCTGAATGGAGTGAGGTATGTGTGTGTGTGAGTTGAGTGAAGTGTGTGTGTGTGTGTGTCTGAGTAGAGTTAGGTGTGTGTGTGTGTGTGTGTGTGAGTTGAGTGAAGTGTGTGTGTGTGTGTGTCTGAGTTGAGTGTCTGTATGCATGTGTGTGTGTGTGTGTGTGTGTGTGTGAGTTGAGTGTGTGTGTGTGTGTGTGTGTCTGAGTTGAGTGTCTGTATGCATGTGTGTGTGTGTGTGTGTGTGTGTGTGTCTGAATTGAGTTAGGTGTAGGTGTGTGTGTGTGTGTGTGTGTCTGAATTGAGTTAGGTGTAGGTGTGTGTGTGTGTGTGTGTGTCTGAATTGAGTTAGGTGTAGGTGTGTGTGTGTGTGTCTGAGTGGAGTGAAGTGTGTGTGTGTCTGAGTAGAGTTAGGTGTAGGTGTGTGTGTGTGTGTGTGTGTCTGAGTTGACTGTGAGGTGTATGTGTGTGTGTCTGAATTGAGTTGAGTGAAGTGTGTGTGTGTTTGTGTGTGTGTGTGTGTGTGTGTGTGTAGTAGGGGTTTAGGGGGGGTCTGTGCCTCTCCTACCTCGACATCCAGGATGAACGCCCTGCGATTGATTCAGCCTTCAGTCACTTCCTCTAATTCTAATCCTGATATAATCTCAATTCTTGTATCAACACGGACGCGACTGCCACCTGCTGTTCAGGAGGTGACCTGCACCTGCTCGAGTTCAATTAATCGCGATTAATTGAACTTTTAATCTCGATTACGATTAATGAACGATTATCTCCACCCTGTAAAGGTATTTATACCTAAAACAATTAAACTCAAATTGACCCCGTCTAATTCTTCCTCCATCCCACTTTCTTCCCTCCTTCTTTCCTTCCATCCTTCCTCCATCCTTTCCTTCTTTCTTCCTTCTTTCCTTTCCTTCCTTCCCCTCTCCCTCCCTCCTCTCCTTCCTTCTCTCTTTCTTTCCTCTGTCCTTCTTTCCTACCTCCTCCCTTCCTTCTTTCCTCTGTCCTTCCTTCCTTCTTTCCTTTCCTCCTTCCTTCCTTCCTTCTTTCCTTTCCTTCCTCCTTCCTTCCCTCCTGCCGTCCTCCTTTCCTTCCTTCTTCCTTCTTTCCTTTCCTCCCTTCCTTCCTTCTTCCTTTCCTCCCTCCTTCATTCTTTCTTTTTTTCCTCTGTCCTTCTTTCCTACTTTCCTTCCTCCTTTCCTTCCTCCCTCCTTTCTGTCCTTCTTCCTTCCTCCATCCATCCTTCCTTCCTCCCTTCCTTCTGTCCTTCTTTTTTCCCTCCCTCCTTCCTTCTTCCTCCTTTCCTTCCTCCTTTCCTTCCTTCTTCCTTCCTACCTCCATCCATCCTTCCTTCCTCCCTTCCTTCCTTGACTCGAGGACAACAGGAGGGTTAAAGGTACTGATACCGAGCCCTAATCATAATCCACATAATATTCCAGGAAAGACGTTTGACAATTAACAAACCAACAAGCATGCACTAAAATAAGATATAAGTGTGTGTATCTGTGTGAGTGTTGCCATGGAGATGATAGACAGAAGTAACTAATTCTTACTGAGGACTACTTTCCTTCTTTCCTTTCCTCCCTCCTTCCTTCCCTCCTGCCGTCTTCCTTTCCTTCCCCCTTCCTTCTTTCCTCCCTCCCTCCTTCTATCTTTCTTTCCTCTGTCCTTCTTTCCTACCTTCCTCCCTTCCTTCTTTCCTCTGTCCTTCCTTCCTTCTTTCCTTTCCTCCCTCCTTCCTTCCCTGCCTTCTTCCTTTCCTTCCGTCTTCCTTCTTTCCTTTCCTCCCTCCTTTCCTTCCTTCCCTCCTGCCTTCCTCCCTTCCTTCCTTCTTCCTTCTTTCCTTTCCTCCCTTCCTTCCTTCTATCCTTTCCTCCCTCCTTCCTTCCCTCCTGCCTTCCTCCTTTCCTTCTTTCTTCCTTCTTTCATTTCCTCCCTTCCTTCCTTCTTCCCTCCCTCCCTCCTTTCCTTCATTCCCTCCTTTCCTTCCTTCTTCCTTCCTTCCTCCCTTCCTTCTTTCCTCCCTCCCTCCCTCCATCTCTCTTTCTTTCCTCTGTCCTTCTTTCCTACCTTCCTCCATTCCTTCTTTTCTCTGTCCTTCCTTCCTTCCTTCCTTCTTTCCTTTCCTCCCTCCTTCCTTCCCTCCTGCCTTCCTCCTTTCCTTCCTTCTTTCCTTTCCTCCCTTCCTTCCTTCTTGCTTTCCTCCCTCCTTCATTCTCTCTTTTTTTCCTCTGTCCTTCTTTCCTACCTTCCTTCCTCCTTTCCTTCCTTCTTTCCTTTCCTTCCTCCTTTCCTTCCTTCTTTCCTTTCCTCCCTCCTTTCCTTCTTTCCCTCCTGCCTTCCTCCCTTCTTCCTTCTTTCCTTTCCTTTCCTCCCTTCCTTCCTTCTATCCTTTCCTCCCTCCTTTCCGTCCTTCTTCCTTCCTCCATCCATCCTTCCTTCCTCCCTTCCTTCTGTCCTTCTTTTTTCCCTCCCTCCTTCCTTCCTTCTTTCCTCCCTTCCTTATCCTAATCATAATCCAGATAATATTCCAGGAAAGACGTTTGACAATTAACGAACCAACAATCATGCACACAAGGTTTGTCTAAAATAAGATATAAGTGTGTGTATCAGTGTCAGTGAGGAAACTTTAATCTGCACCTGTCACATCTAGAGCAGGCTTACCTTTTCTGGTGTGACTCCATAGTACAAGTCTGTTGCCTCAATCAAGGAACCAGTCAACGCCTCCTCGACTTTCCTCCTGCTGTAACAGGAAACACTAAAACAATTAATTATGACTGAGTTAATTATTGTCCTGTACACGCTGTCAGCTTTCTTGTACTTTGTTCTCTGATGTTTTGAAAGTGTCCTGCAGTATCTGCTCAGAGTCGCAGGCCACGTACAGCAGGATAGAGACAAATCTGTGACTTGTGATTTACGGTGGATCGGTTGTAACACTTTCTTAACCCTTAAACAGGCAGCGTGCACCAGGAGATACAGACTCTTTAACACTCTGCCTTGAATTAAACTAGATTGGTAGAATTAAAGCTTGTTTGGTAGGTTTATACTTTGATAGAAATGATAAAAATCAGCTTAGAAACTAGTATGTGTTTTATTAATAATCAGGAAAAGCAAGAGTATATGTCATCACTTCTCTCGTTATCAAATAAAGCATTCAGTTGTTTTTACCATTAAAACCATTTTATACCTTAATAAGGGCAACGTATGACTCATAAAAACCCAAAATATACAAAATATTTTAAAAATGTATTTATTTAAATGTTTTACTAATGTGCACATGAGATGACTAGGATTTTACTTTTCACATCTCATTTTTCCACTCCTGCCTGTTTAAGGGTTAAAAGGTGTTACTGTACAACCATCTACACCCCTGTCAGACGTTGTTTAGTTAGCTGTAGCAACATGGTGATTTGAAATTAGCATAGATGAAATGTCTCCTGCTCTCTATAATTTAACACAAATGACATAATTCAATCTTAAACAGAATCAGAATTAATAAGAATTGACTTGATTCTTACCTGAAAATGTGTATTTATGCTGTAAAATCTGCACACGTCTTCACACAGCCATGTAAACAACCCTAACCCTGTAAGATCAGTGAGGGAGTGGTTATATGTGTGAAATTGATCACAAGACTCTTATGTCATCATTTATTGGTGAAAGTGAAACCTTTACAACCCTAACTACATCTGATGCTACTTTACACTTCCACTCCACTACATTTCAGAGGGAAATATTGTTCTTTCTACTCCACTACGTTTATCTGACGACTTTAGTTACTTTTCAGGTGAAGATTTGACACAATGGATAATATAACAAGCTTTTAAAATACAACACATTGTTAAAGATGAAACCAAAAAGCAGTGTGTAGTCAGGCTCACATTTCAGATGTCTATGAGTTGTTAACAGCTCCACCAAATAGTGATTTTTCCCTCTAAACTTCTCACGCTTTCATTACAATAAATGTTCAAATGATCCAATATTTCAGCAAAAATCAAAGATTAGAGAAAAAGTCCAAAAACTGAAAACACATTTGTGTATCAGAACTTTTTTTTCTTCTTTCCTCTCCCATTAATCATCTCAGCAGCCCTCACATTTATCTGCTGACCCTTTGGAGGGGTCCCACCCCTAGGTTGGGAACCACTGGACTAAACTGTATATAAAGTAGTATAAACTAGCTAACTGTATATAAAGTAGTGTAAACTAGCTAACTGTATATAAAGTAGTGTAAACTAGCTAACTATATATAAAGTAGTATAAACTAGCTAACTGTATATAAAGTAGTATAAACTAGCTAACTGTATATAAAGTAGTGTAAACTAGCTAACTGTATATAAAGTAGTATAAACTAGCTAACTGTATATAAAGTAGTATAAACTAGCTAACTGTATATAAAGTAGTGTAAACTAGCTAGTATAAACTAGCTAACTGTATATAAAGTAGTGTAAACTAGCTAACTGTATATAAAGTAGTATAAACTAGCTAACTGTATATAAAGTAGTATAAACTAGCTAACTGTATATAAAGTAGTGTAAACTAGCTAACTGTATATAAAGTAGTATAAACTTGCTAACTGTATATAAAGTAATGTAAACTAGCTAACTGTATATAAAGTAGTATAAACTAGCTAACTGTAGGCTATATAAAGTAGTATAAACTAGCTAACTGTATATAAAGTAGTGTAAACTAGCTAACTGTATATAAAGTAGTATAAACTAGCTAACTGTATATAAAGTAGTATAAACTAGCTAACTGTATATAAAGTAGTGTAAACTAGCTAACTGTATATAAAGTAGTGTAAACTAGCTAACTGTATATAAAGTAGTATAAACTAGCTAACTGTATATATAGTAGTATAAACTAGCTCCACCTCCAGCAGCTACAACAGTAACATGCTGCTCTAACACTGATGCTTCACTATTAATAATCTAATGATGTCATATATAATAATATATCACTACTTTTACTGTAATACTGCATACTACATCACTCATAATACTGCAGTACTTTTACTGTAATACTGCATACTACATCACTCATAATACTGCAGTACTTTTACTGTAACACTACATACTACATTCGCTTGTGTACTTTGTTTTTAAAAGCGTGTTTTTATCTAACGGACTACATTTCCCATGAGCACCAGCGTCACCGTTCTGTCATGTGACCATCGCCCAACGTCACATGTCAACATGGCTGCTTCTGTCTCCAGCGAACATTTCGACAATTTGCAGCTTCTTCTGAAGGTACAGCTTTATAATATCAATGTTTTTCTTAAAGGTTAAGCTTCTAAACTTTAACAATGTGTTGGTTTGTTGTCTGAATGTTTCTAAGAGTTAACAATAACCATCTAAGAACTAAAAGCTAACAGCTAACAGCGTTCACAACAGCTGCATTATAACAGGATATCTAAATAAACTCTGATAAAAGACACTTTTACTTTATTTTAAGTGTTATTAAAGTTAACCATTGATGTAGAGTGATGTGTGTTTAACTCATTGTGAAGTGTCGTTAATTGTCCTTAAAGAAAAAGAGCAAATATTCATTATTTTAATATATCATTTTAATCTGTGCAATAACAATATTATCTCTGGTATATTACTACTCAATACCGATGTTACTGTTTGCTGTAAATAATGTCACAATTATTATTATTTTTATTATATATATTTCTACTATTATTGTTATTGTTTTTAGTACTTATTTATTGTTCTTTATCCTATTTTTACTCTCCACTTGCTGCTGTAATAATGCAAATTTCCTCATTGTGGGAATAATAAAGGAATATCTCATCTTATTTTATCTTACCTTATCTTATTTAAGTCGTTTATTTAAAGCAAAAATGCCCCAAAAACCTCCAGCAGCAGCTTCTCCAATGTGATTAGTTTCTAGTGTTTCATTAAATTAAACTTAACATCTTTGTGTGCTGATGTTTTTGTCTCTTCAGGCTCCGTCTAAAGAAGCTGTGAGAGATGTTTGTGTTCAGAGTCACAGAGGTCCGAGCCGCCGGCTGACAGAAACCACAGCAGCTACATTCAGCATTGCTCCTGCTCAGGCTGCACAGGTAACACACACACACACACACACACACACACACACACACACACACACCTGAGTATGATGTCATTCTCACCATCTGTTGTATAGTTTAGTTAAATGTTGGTAGGTTTATAATGTTTTTATTTGATTTTTAAGTTATTTTTGTCTATATATCATTATCTACAAACTATATTCTTAATTTTACTGCTCGTGTTTGAGTTTGACATACCACAGAAAAGTGTGTTGTTAACCACCCTGCCACTGATTTAAAAAATCACCAAATATATGAAATTAGGCTTCAAAGTTGTGTAAAAATCAGCCTCTTTCTCTGCTCCCAAACACTGTGGGCGTGGCCTCCGAGTCCGCTGAAGCCCCGCCCCCTACCAAGTGTCACCTGTCAATCAAAGTCACCACCTCTACCAGAAACATGGACGCTATGTCTGAGAGCTTTCTGCTGCTAACTCAGCGGCTAACTCGGCGGCTAACTCACCTAACTGGCTAACTGTAGACTGTAGTAGTAGTAGTGTGCGCTGAATGTATTTATACCTCTACAGCAGCAGGGGCGGGTTTATGCTAATCACTAAATCCTGAACACAGAAATGTTGAAACACAGTTTGTGAAGCCTAGCTCTACAATTCAAATCTAAATCTTTGAAATGCTTTTTACACCTTTTTTAGAAATACATTTATGACCTATTTAATGTGTTTAGAAGAAAATGTCTGAATTCACTTGACACGTCCTATAATGTAATCGTTAGCGTTCATTTCAATTTGTATTTGTCATCTTTCCTCCAGCTCGTCCAGTCTCTCCACGTTCTGTCCCATCATGTCCTCTTCCACAACCTCAGCTCTCCGGAGCAGATCCTCCTCCTCTTCCCCGAATCTTTCCACTCCAGTCTGAAGAACCTGATCACCAAGATCCTGCTGGAGAACAGGTCAGCTCCTAAACGCCAATTAGCAATAATCAAGAGCTTCACACATTCTTCTTCATAATGGTCGACTTTAATCAACGACGTAAGTTCAGGTTGTAATGACATCACACGTCTTCCTCTGATGTTTTTCAGTCCGACGTGGAAAACAGAAGCTGTCGGTGATCACAGTGAGTATAATCAATAATTACACTTTATCTGAATGTACTGATGTGTGTGTTGGATACTAAACTCTCTCTGTGTGTGTGTGTGTGTGTGTGTGTGTGTGTGTGTGTGTGTGTGTGTGTGTGTGTGTCTAGTCTCTCTCCCCCAGCTGAAGGAGTTGGACTGGAGAGTCGACATGGTGACAGGCTCAGACTCGGTCAGTCGGATGTCCGTCCCGACCTGCATGGTTCAGTTTAAGGTTGGTATGAAGTGTATAAAAGCAGAACTTCCTGATTAATTATTATTAGAGAATTATCAGAGACTAGCTGTCTTTACTGTTTTCTCTCAGCGCTTTCATAGCGTTGCTTTCAGAATAAAAGCACAGTACACTACCGCCTCAGGAGTTGGTAGAGAGTAAAAACAGAGCTAAAAGAGAGAGAATATTGGTTGAGTTTCAGCTCATAGTTTAGCTGTCCGGCTGCAACTTTTACTGTTCTGGTTCACTCTCAGTGCTCTCATAGCGTCGCTTTCAGAATAAAAGCGCTGTACACTACCTGCTCAAACAGACACAATTATCTGTAAACCAACTGGTGAACATAGTGGAGCATTTAGAAGCTTTAAGAGCTCCATATATTTCCCTCAGGCGTTGGTAGAGAGTAAAAACAGAACTAAATTACTCCTAATGAATGATAATGTTGATCAATTGGAATTAGGTTTGGGCAATTAATCGAAAAATAATTAAAACCGACATTTAGAAACTCTAATCCACTTAATCTTGCTCATGTCAATTAATCGTGGTGTTCACTGTTGCCATGACAGCAAAGGTTGCATATCTTTAAAAGGAATTTGAAAACTTGTCTCCAGTGATGATTTGAACCCAAACCATGGACAGAAACACGACTCCTACTGAATGATAATGTTGATCAGTTAAAGCTGGATGTGGAAATAAGTTCAACATATCAGATTAAACTTAAAGTTTATCTGAGTTTAAATAACTTTCTTTGTCTACTACAGTAACACATCATTACTCAACACCCAAACTAGTCAATTTAACCCTCCTGTTGTCCTCCAGTCGAGGAAGGGAGGTAGAAAGAAGGAATGAAGGAAGGAAGGGAGGTGAAAGGAGGGAAGGGAGGGAGAAGGAAGGAAGGAAGCAGGCAAGGAAGGGAAGGAAAGAAGGAAGGAAGGGAGGTAGAAGGAAGGAAAGGAGGGAGGAAGAAGGAAAGGTAGGACGGAAGGAAGGAAAGGAGAAGAGGAAAAAAGGAAGGGAGGTAGAAGGAAGGAAAGGACGGAGGAAGGAAGGAAGGAAGGAAGGAAAGAAAGAAGGAAGGATGGAGGAAAGAAGGAAGGAAGGAAGGTAGGAGGAAGGAAGAAAAGAAAAGAAAAGAAGGAACGACGGGGGAAAGAAGGAAGGTAGCAGGGAGGGAAGAAAGAGAGAAGGAGGGAGGGAGGAAAGAATGGAAGGTAGGGAGGAAAGAAGGAACAGTCAAAACAGACGGGGTCAATTTGACCCGGGAGAACGACACAAAGGTTAAAGACAGATTTATATAAATGTTCACAAGTTATAATAAAAGCTTTTAAGTCCAGTTAATCTATTTTCTATATTTCTACTCTTCTCGATGTGTTTGTCTGCAGATGGAGGATCCGTGTCCGTCGGCGGGCAGCGAGTCGGTTTCCGCGGTGACGGTGGAGTTGGGCAGGGAGTCTCTGGACACCATACTGGACGGACTGGGACGCATCCGGGATCAGCTGTCTGTGGTCGCTGGGAAATAGGGACCGCTGATTGGCTCGTTCATATGATGACATCACAGACTCTTATTTTACAGACAGATGTGTTCATGGACTAAAAAAAAAAAAACAGCTTCAATCTTCACGTTGGACCAAAATGTTCATTTATTTTGTGTTTTTTCCCCTCTTCTCATTTTATAAACTAATTACAATGAACTTAGTTTGTAGACGGAAAAATAATCAAGTGCAATTTTTAACCTTCCTGTTGTCCTCGAGTCAAGGAAAGAAGGGAGGAAGAAGGAAGGAATGGAGGAAGAAGGAAGGGAGGAAGGACAGAGGAAATAAGGAAGGAAGGACAGAGGAAATAAGGAAGGAAGGATGGAGTGCAATTTTTAACCTTCCTGTTGTCCGCGAGTCAAGGGAGGAAGGGAGGAAGAAGGAAGGGAGGAAAGGACAGGAAGGAAGGATGGAGGAAAGAAGAAAGGAGGGAGCGCAATTTTTAACCTTCCTGTTGTCCTCGAGTCAAGGAAAGAAGGGAGGAAGAAGGAAAGGAAATAAGGAAGGACATAAGGAAATAAGGAAGGAAGGAAGGATGGAGGAAAGAAGAAAAGAGGGAGCGCAATTTTTAACCTTCCTGTTCTCGAGTCAAGGGAGGAAGGAAGAAGGAAGGAATGAAGGAAAGGAAGGAGGGAGTAAAGAAGGAAGGGAGGAAGGTAGAGGGGAGGAAAGAAAGAGAGAATGAGGGAGGAATGAAGGACAGAAGGGAGGAAGGAAAGAAGACAGGAAGGAGGAAAGAGAGAGGAAGGAAAGAAAGAAAGAACAGTAAAAACAGACAGGGTCAATTTGACCCGGGAGGACGACAGGAGGGTTAATAAACGATGTAACCTTTCAGTCCGTCTTCAAGTTAAAATATTAAATGTATGAAAACTGCAAGAACAAAAAAAACAACACATTGCAAATCTTTATGTTGTCAGTTTTTTTTTTATTATATTTTTTGGCTGTTGATCATCAGATAAATGAAGAAACCGACAACTTGAGATTAACATTTTGTAAATTGATTAATTAATAATAAAAAATACATAAAAGTCTCAACATGTTCCTGCAGCAGTGTGAAAATAAAGTATATAATTATAACCAGGGGTGCCATAAGGGGAAGGAAGGATGGAAAGAAAGAAGGAAGGAAGGAACTCACCAGCTATAAACTCATGAAAAGGAAGGAAGAAAGGAAGGAAGGAAGGATGGAAAGAAAGAAGGAAGGAACTCACCAACTATAAACTGATGAAAAGGAAGAAAGGAAGGCTGGAAAGAAAGAAGGAAGGAACTCACCAGCTATAAACTGATGAAAAGGAAGGATGGAAAGAAAGAAGGAAGGAACTCACCAACTATAAACTCATGAAAAGGAAGGAAAGAAGGAAGGAAGAAAGGAAGGATGGAAAGAAAGAAGGAAGGAAGGATGGAAAGAAAGAAAGAAGGAAGGTACTCACCAACTATAAACTGATGAAAAGGAAGGAAGGAAGAAAGGAAGGATGGAAAGAAAGAAAGAAGGAAGGAACTCACAAACTATAAACTCATGAAAAGGAAGAAAGGAAGGATGGAAAGAAAGAAGGAAGGAAGGAACTCACCAACTATAAACTCATGAAAAGGAAGGATGGAAAGAAAGAAGGAAGGAAGGAACTCACCAGCTATAAACTGATGAAAAGAAAAGCTGAACATGACAATCCCGATGAACACTGAGGAGAGAAAGACTCAACATGTTAATAATCACACTGGAGATGTGAAGATATGAGGGTTCATTATGAACATCTGGCTCTTTTACCTCGGAGTGAATATTCAGCAGTTCATTCACCTCCGTCACACGCTGCCATTATTAGTTCTGATAAATGATGTCACCTTTAGAAAGAGAACAGAGAGGAGCAGTGGATGTGCAATCAATCAATCAATCAATCAATCAATCAATCTTTATTTGTATAGCGCCAAATTACAGAGTTATCTCAAGGCTCTTTACACATAGAGCAGCTTCTAAACCGAACTCTTCAGGTTTTAACTTCCCACATGAGCAACAGTGGAGAGAAAAAACTCCCTTTTAACAGGAAGAACCCTCAGAACCAGACTCAGAGTGGGAGAACGTCTGCCTCCACCGGTTGGGGTAGAGAGGAGAGAAAGGAAGGATAGAGGAGAGAAAGGAAGGATAGAGGAGAGAGAGGAAGGAGAGGAGAGAGAGGAAGGATAGAGGAGAGAAGCACAATAAAAATCAACAATGGAGCTAGATGGTCCGGGACTGGAATCCGTCATCCGGACGTCTACAGGCCCAGATTACCTGTGAGACGAGAAAGCAGAGCCAGAAACCAGAAACCAGAAAGACAACTCTGGGGAAGAAGTTTAGGTTATTGAATGCATTAATAGTACATGAATGTTAATGGATATAGATGGATGGATAGAGAGAGAGAGAGAGAGAGGGAGGAGGAGAGAGAGGCCCAGTGCATCATGGGGGTGGGGGTCCCCCGGCAATCTAAGCCTATGGCAGCATAAGTTAAGAGCTCAAAGAGCCCTAACTATAAGCTTTATCAAAAAGGAAAGTTTTAAGCCTACTCTTAAATGTAGGGAGGGTGTCTGCCCCCCGGACCAAATCTGGAAGATGGTTCCACAGGAGAGGAATGTGGACGGAAGGATGTGCACTGTGGAGGAGATTTTTGTAATGGAGAAAATCACACATAAACTGAGACTACAAGAGTCACAATTTGAGGATAAGTGTGAAAAATGGAGTGATTACAGAAGACGAGAAGAGGACACCACCATCGCCACTGAACAATAAGGACATTGATATAAGGATGAGTGTTTAACTATGTATGTATGTATGATGTGCCCTGACACTGTAATTGTTGAAAGAAAATTTGAATAAAAAATAAGTTACAAAAAAAGAAAGGAAAGATGGACAGAATGAAGGAAGGACAAAAGGGAGAAAGGAAAGATGGACAGAATGAAGGAAGGACAAAAGGGAGAAAGGAAAGATGGAGGGAAGAAAGGAAAGATGGACAGAATGAAGGAAGGACAAAGGGGAGAAAGGAAAGATGGACAGAATGAAGGAAGGACATAAGGGAGAAAGGAAAGATGGAGGGAAGGAGTGAAGAAAAGAGAAGGAAGGAAGGAAGGATGGATGGACAGAATGAACAAAGGACAAAAGGGAGAAAGGAAAGATGGAGGGAAGGAGTGCAGAAAAGAGAAGGAAGGAAGGATGGATGGACAGAATGAAGGAAGGACAAAAGGGAGAAAGGAAAGATAGAGGGAAGGAAGAACGGACAGAATGAAGGAAGGACAAAAGGGAGAAAGGAAAGATGGAAGGAAGGAAAGAAGGAACGACGGATGGAGGAAGGACAACAAAAGGGAGAAAGGAAAGATAGAGGGAAGGAGGGAAGGAAGAACGGACAGAATGAAGGAAGGACAAAAGGGAGAAAGGAAAGATGGAAGGAAGGACGGATGGACAGAATGAAGGAAGGAAGGACAACAAAAGGGAGAAAGGAAAGATGGAGGGAAGGAAGGAAGGAGGGAGGGAGGGAAGGAAGAACAGACAGAATGAAAGAAGGAAGGAAGAACGGACAGAATGAAGGAAGGAAGGACAAAAGGGAGAAAGGAAGGAGGGAAGAAAAGAGAGAACCATACAGCCCTTGATCAGAAGGCTCCATGATGAGAGAAAAAAACAACTTTATTTTTCCTTGTACTCTTTTTTTTTGGTCGGACTTCATAGAAATAAACTAGTTCTCTCGATGTCGATCATTATGGTCACATGATCGACTGCAAAAAAAGAAGCGGCTGCAAAAAAAAAAAAAAGAGTCTCACAAACTTTTTTAAAAAAAAACATTGGTGAAATATATTTGATATTAAAAATGACTTGATTACATCCCCTTTGTAGCAAAGCTTTAACATTTCTAAATTACTTTGATTTTGATTGTTTTCAGTGAAACACGTGGTGGTGATGGTTCGAGTTAATAATTCTCCAGGAAATGAATGACGTCTATGTAATGTCCCCGAAAGTGCAACCTATAAACAGAAAAGTCAGCCTTCAAGACGAATTAGATTCAACATTTTGCCAGTGAGGGTTAAATGGGTTAACAAAGTGGCGCTAATGCCGGAGGCCCCACGCAGTCATTGTGTGTTTTGACATTTTTTTTGCCTTTATTGAATGGTCATTGGTGAAGAGGCCCACACGAAACAAGGGGAGAGCGGTGACTATGACATGCAACAAAAGTCCCTTGTCATATTCGGACCAGAGATGTTGCAGTTATGCGACATGTACAGTAACCATTCAACTACCGGGTGCTCCATCACGGTCATTGTCAACCCTTTCAAAGAGGCTTTGTGCGTCTCTGCTGACTCAGCGCTCTGAAGCATAAAGCAGCTCGATACTCAGGTGTATAAAAGCTGGGAGCTCAGACAGGTATGGAGCACGTCAACAACACGTAAGCATGACCACCACTGAGATGAACATGATGGGCAAGGTAAGTCCCGGGATGTGTCACTTCTCTACATTTTATTTTGAAAAAAAAAAAAAAAAAAAAAGAAAAAAGAATGGAGAAAAACAAAATAAAAATAGAGTGAGGTCAACTGGAAAATACAAGTTTTTAGGTCAAATGGCGAGATTGATCATTATTGATGCCGATCACCTGATATAGTCACCTGATCAGACTGCTAAGGTATTGATTATTAATGTTTATATGATCAATCAACTCAATAGAGTCAGGGTTTTACACTCAACAAGTGCTTTATCTGTTCAGTTAGCTTTAAACTATGGAGATACCTGTTTTTACCAGATCTAGCAATGATGTAAATGTAAATATTTCAGATGATGCTTTAATTACAGGCCAAATATTTCAAAAATACTTTTAAAAGGTTATTTTTTTAATCACAATGTCTAGTAAAATTGAAAAATATACTACTGTTACTACTACTATTAGTAATACTACTAAATAATAATGATAATAATAATTAAAGAATAAAGTTTCCAGTAAAAGAGAATCATGAATTTAAAGCTTTAAAAGTTATTAAACAAGGAAAGCAACAACAGAAAAACCAAAAAAAATTGAATAGTGAATAAAAGAATCATGTAAAATATATAAATAGGTAAAAAGTTAAAATGTGAACAGCAGGACTATAGAGCAGCACAGAAGAAAATGTTCAATTCAATGCTGACGACTTAAAAAAACAACCTTTTAAATGAGAGAGAAATGACAGAAAATACAATTTGATTTATAAGCTTTTAGGGAGAAAACATTATTGTAAACCATTTTATGTAAAAAAGCAGCTATTGGTTTTACTGGCTAACCTGTCAGACTGTGAGACTTCTGAATTAACCCATAAATATTTTGTAAAACTTTAAAAAATACTGTTTAATTTCACTGTTTAATTTCATAACATATTTATTAGTTCCTGCTGGTACTTGTAATTATCCAACTTTCTACTCTTTCATTATACTGTAAGAACTGTTGGTACAGCTTTTACAGAAATACTTATATAATTTATTTCTCCTTAACTCTTAAATGTCCAGTTTCTCCATTGTTATTTTTCCCAGCAGTGACCTCATTTAATAACAACTGAGTATTTATTGGAAACTGAACCTCTTTCTGATAATGATTCAGGCAGAACAGTGCCATCTGCAGGCCGAGTGCCGCTACTGCAGCTGAATGTAGGGATTAAATATAATATGTGCATTTGAAATTAAAATATATATATATATATTTTATGATAGAGTTCAGAGTGATCAATCCACAGCAAAGTATATAAAGAGAACATACTAAATAAAGAGGCAAAAACAAGACAAGGGTTAGAGAAAACATGAATCAAAAACCTAAAACGTGTTGTAAAAATGCATAAAAACCTCCAGATATCACCTTTTAAGTGAGTACTACAGAGATTCATCGTTAACTCTCAGTCAAAAACACTTTTTAAACACTAAAAACACCAAACTGCTAAACATAAACATCTGCTCCTTGTTCTATCTGACGGTGAATATGAAGAATTAAGGTACTAATACGCACATTGGATGAATATAAAGATTGATATTGAATATTGACTTGCAGCACCCTTTGGTCTAGTTGCTCAGGGATTCATCCTTCAGCGCCAATTTTGCTTGGTGTTGAACTTAAATAACTTCTTTATATTTCATGCATACATCTGTTATTGCTGTTGTTGATGAAATCACCAAAGCAGCAGTGGATGGACGATGTGGCAGAACCAGACATGGTATTTTCGGCGTCTAGGGCCAAATTTAAACCAAAATACAACCTGCTTGGTGCCTCTCCAATCTGCTATCAATCTACTACATGTTTAAATGGTTCAGATCTGATTCTGCATCCGCATAGTGAACCAAATATCACTTATTTTACAACCGACGCTTTTCTCTCTGTCTCAGATCATCTTCTACGAGGACAGGAACTTCCAGGGTCGTTCCTATGAGTGCAGCAGCGACTGCGCTGACATGTCCTCCTACCTGAGCAGGTGCCACTCCTGCAGGGTGGAGAGGGGCTGCTTCATGGTGTACAACCGCACCAACTTCATGGGTAACCAGTACTTCATGAGGAGGGGCGAGTACGCTGACTACATGAGCATGATGGGCATGAGCGACTGCATCAAGTCTTGCCGCATGATCCCCATGGTAACCACACAGTACCATCACTTAAATTCACTCCAGAGATCTATTTATTTGTTCTGCTGATACTGAATGGTGGTTGATTATTGACGAGTGGCTCCATGTGTTGCAGCACCGTGGATCTTACAGGATGAAGATCTACGAGAGGGAGAACTTCGAGGGCCAGATGTACGAGCTGACCGAGGACTGTGACGACATCATGAGCCGTTACAGCATGTCCAGCTGCATGTCCTGCAACGTGATGGAGGGACACTGGCTGATGTACGAGCAGCCCCAGTACAGAGGCAGGATGATGTACATGAGGCCCGGAGAGTACAGGAACTTCATGAACATGGGCATGGGCAACATGAGGTTCATGAGCATGAGGCGCATCATGGACTCTTATTATTAGACTCACCCTGGAAACACTGAAATACCAATAAAGTGCTTTTTGTGTTAAAATTTACTGTGTTCTGTTGGATATTATTTTGCAGGTATTTGGTTATAAAGCCAAAGTATTGGACAAAAGAGAATCAACGTTTAAACAGATCATTCAATGTGTGAAGCAAATTTCACAGAAATCTGTCAAATATGTGTTGAGATATTTCAGTGTTAATCAATGTTGGTGGAATGACTATAGAAACATGCTGCTATCATTGCTAAGACCACGCATGTCACAAAAAAAGGCACACTTATTGAGAGTCTTAACCATAAGAAATCAAGTTAGAAGTTGGTGAATTCTCCATTGACATGTATAGAAACGGAAGTCCTTTTGACACCCAAACGGTCGCCCCCTGGTGGCCTTTTGATAGAATACAGTTCTAAGTTACTTCCACGTTGGCCTCATTTCAGAGGACCGGAGCTCCCCGCCTGGTCTTAACCTCCTGAGACCCTAGCTAGCTTTAAATGTCTCCTAGATATTTGGGAGCTCGGACCCAGCAGCGTAACATCATGGTGATGGGCTCCGGTGCAATTTTCTTTTCTTTCTTTTTTTTGTGCCCTAAACACTAGCGCATGCACAGCCACTCCAGATAACTGCTATTGTCACTATAAGTAGGCTAACATTTACAGGTGACTGGCCACGCACTCATCCTGCAAACCAGCCATGGACAGCAGTTGAAGCTCCATATCAACACTTATCTAACAGCGTGCCCTGACCTGGGCTCAAACTACCACATCCTGATGATATCTCCAAACTATCAAACATTCAAATATAGCCAACACGAACAAAGCTACACAAAGATATCTTGCACTGTATGTCCATAACAAGCATAATCATCAAGAAAAACACAGCTCATATGCCTTCCAAAAACACAGCATTAATGAATGGATGTGGCACCTGTATCACACAATCATTTTTCCAACATGCAAGTACAAGTATTGCCATAGATTTAAATCCCACCAATTCCACTTCATAGCAAAGAGAAGATGTACTCACTTGTTAGAAGCTCATCTTACGGGCCTCGCGCTCAGCAAAGTCATTTCTGACGCTGTCCAGGTCCAAAGTCCTCTCTGCTGTTCTCAATAGAGAGTATAGCCAGTCCACTGAGTCCGGCGGTCAATGCCGCTTCATTTACGGAGCTAGCTGGCAAGCTACCGCTAGTCTCCAGTAGCACGCTAGCTTTTACCTGGGTTACCTGGGTTTGGGTAAAAAACTTGTCTAATTTGGTCATTTTAGCTCTACCCTCATCCTGCTTCTTTCTTTCCTTCTTCTTGTGCGCGCTGCTTTTTGGTTTGGGCTTGCTAAACATGATATTACCTTTTCTAGTCAACTTTCATCCACTTGCTTTTTTTCCTGCTGAAAGGAGAAACAACTCACCTCAAGTCATCGCGACTCATCATGACTGACAGCTATCAAGGTGATTGGACAAATTATCATTCCTCCTCCCATACCAGCCACTGTTGATATTTACGCCACTGGTAGGACCTGATGAGTAGAAAAAATAAGCATTGTCTTTGAACAGGAAGTAGTTTTTGAAATAAATAATGTCCTTATTTTGGGGACATTGGGTGTATTTGGGGTGTACAAAACTATGTATTTCCTTACATTTACACCAATGATAATGAAGTCCTAATGTCCTCAAATGAGTATTCTTGATTAGCAGAGTTCTAGTTTGTTGTTTTCGCTAAAATTAGTCAAATTGGTATCAAACTACAAACTTTATTAAGCATAAATAAACAAAATTTTGCCTGCCATCTCATTTTCACACTGATTTTTAAACTGTAATGTGCTTTTGCGACCACTAGGTGGCACAGAAGCGTGTGTATGAATGAGGATGACGAGTCAAAGTTAAACAGAATGAAGCAAACCTAAAATCTCCCCATATGTGTATGCAGCGTCACGGGAGGTTAAAACATCACAGCATCCAAACTGCAAATGCTTGTTAAATTTATAAAGCAAGAAAATGCTGAATTTTTAAAAGTCTGGTATAATGCAGTAACAACTGGTGTGATGCTGAAGCCTGTTCTGGGCTTCGGTCTGTCGGAGCGCCGTGGTCTGACCGTCTGGGCAGCAAACAAACAAACAAACAGCAAAAACAAGAGATCAAGTTCAGAGAGAAATCCTTGACTGAGAGACTACGAGATACTCTCCCAGTCTCCATGTTCCACTCACACTGATCCTTAACTTTCATCCTGCTGCTCAAAACGCTGCAAACAAGCAACCAGAGTCCAAAAGAGAGGAGTGGGGGGTTATTATAATGATTTTTAGAGACATTCAGCAGTTAGAATAAAGAGCCAAACATCATGAAATCTATAGAAATGTATTTATTTCAAAATAAAGGCAATACAGCAAAGTATTACAGCTCCACGTTTTCTCTGCATGTACTTGTATGTTTGTAAAAAAAAAAAAAAAAAAAAAAATCAGTTTTCCTGCTTTTGTCTGAACTTGTAGCTGCTGAGAAGTTATTGTAAAACAACACATCTGCACGTTTATCAGTAACAAAAAAAGAGTAAACTGTAATACTGTAAAGGTTTATATCGTATCTTTTGTATCTTAGGAAGGTTTTAGTTAAAATACATGTTTTATATTGTAGGTATTGCAGGATGTTAATAGTAAAGCAATTGATTTGACATGTTAAAGGTTAGTGATGTTAGGACATACCTAACATATTTCCAGTCTGACTGAAGGATGCAGTCTCACGTGCTCATGCTAATAGATGGATTTACTTTAAGTATATGTAAACTCCTACGCTGTTTCATACTGAAAATAATCATGATGAACTGGTTAGTTGACTGGAACCAATAGATATTTATAAAGTTTAGTATTTTTAGTGGCTATGAACACTTAGTGGATTATTTGACACTGATGCTTAAATCAAATTATAACTAATAAAATGACAAGAAAGTTTGAGTAGTATTGTCAAGGAATCAGATTTTGACAATAAAGTCGTAATATTTATTCAGAGAATAAAGATGTAACAATTTGAGATTAAATTGTAATATTTGGAGAAGGAGCACAAAATATTTGGATAAAAAAGGTACTGAGAGAAAAACACACAAAAGCACAAATATTTTTGGTTTGTTTGGGTGTCAAAGATGTCAAGCATGTTCCAGTTTGATCTGATTATCTTTGAAATGATTTTATATTGTGGATCTTTATCAGCTCTGATTTGTTTGCCAGGAACTTCTTTTTTTTTTTTAATTACTTATCTATCTCTTTGCCTTTGTTGGAGAGTCAGTGGCAGAGAGGCCAACAGGAAACAAGGGGAGAGAGAGAAATTGGTATGAGATGCAAAGACTTGAACCAGGGACCTAGGATGAACCCAGGATGAACTGTAATAACTTGGATTTTTGCCATCTTCTAGTCCTGCAAAGCTAATTGAAATGCCTGTCTGCCTCAGCTGTACAACACGTTGAACATGGTGAACTGTTACACATGCTAGGATTAAGCATTGCTCGTAACTGTCATCAGTGGCGTCGTCAGAGAGTTTTAACTTGTTGACGGAGTTTAAATGTGTGTTGGTGTTCATATTTGTATTTGCCCGGTCAGCACGCGACTATTTACTCCATCTCCACATGAAGTTGGCGGATTATGGAGCACGTTAGGGGGAAAACTCCTCCAGACAAAGCTTCTCCATAGAGGAATATCTGCTTTAAGTCAGGGAATAAAAATCAGCTATTGCCACAGATTACATGAAATACTTGAAACATGGTTGGCTTCTGCCCTACTCTGAAATACGTGCCATGATACGTATCTGTGGATATTTCAGGAAGAATGTTTATCAGAAGAGTTTAAACTGTCAGTCAGACTCTGGACTAGCTGGACTGCATTAATCACCTGGTCTGAGAGTGAAATTTGAGTTTGATCACATTTTCTCAGCGAGCTTCGAACTGAGCTCTGCTGGAAGATGCAGCGAGGAAACATTTTTCTCATGAAGAAGACATCTGAAGCAGATATTTTGGATCAATCAGTCAATCGATGGATCTGTTCGACTGATGAAGCTACAGACAGCTGAGTCTCCCTCAGGTTCTCATCTCCCCGTTAGTGGCAGGCTCTTTCTCCGTCTGCTTGCTGCCTCCGTTCATCTGACTGCTTAATCCCTCCTTCCCATCTTTGGACGCCAGCCTCCATTTCCTGTACGCTCTCTGGATGGCCGCTGCCGCCACCTCTTCCTTTTTCCTGCGCAGGGTGCTGCTGATTGGGTTATACGGCACCTGCAGGTCACAATAATAGATAACATCCACTTGATATGACGAACTCAGACTGCTGAAGCTGAATAGAAGCTTAACATCAACTTTTAAACGACTGTGTGGACAAACTGTGGATTTTGTCCTGCATCACTTTACATTGAAAGCACATTTAAAGGAGATCTTTTAACAGTCAATATGAACAGGAGGACTACAACGAGGGAAAAAAAAACGTTTTAGCCTTCATACGGACACCTGACTGCAGAACTACACAACAACGCCGATGAGTTACATATGCAAAAGTTCAACATAAATGAGCAGCGGAGAATCACATGACAGACTCTTTACATGTGAAAGACGTATGAGATCAACTCTAGAAGACAAACTAGAATAGAATAAAACAGAATTGAACCTCAGATGAGTTTTCGGCCTTGAACTTTTTTTCCATGTTGGCTTTGAGATCGTCCACCTGTCCTGAAACACCAAGCACCTGCACACATATAAAGTATAATGTCATACACAGTGTGTGAAATATAGACTCCCTAATTGATAGCACGAAACCCCCCGAAAATCTTAAAATGAAATTTCAGGGGGGGGGCTAAACAATGGGCCTAAATATCGTCTATTAATCTACACAGTGAGGTAATTAGCTGCACTTTAAAAAAAGAAAAAAGTCCTTAAATGCATAGAAATAATAATAAATACACAAATAAATAGAACGTTCATCACATAGTATTTAGTCATGGAGTAGAGTAGAATATAAAATAATAGAATATGCTCTCAGGTGGGGTTACCTGGGTTCTGAGGGCCAGCAGGACGTCCATGTAGTGGATCTTATCTCCAGGGAGCAGAGGCAAGTCCATGTGGATCAGTTTGATGGTGTTTGGTTTGGGAATCCTTAGAGGATCCTTCAGAGCATCGCAGAACTCTGAGAGCTGACTGTGGAGACCAGGAGAGAACAGTACAGAGCATTAGAGAACAGTAGAGACCACTAAAGAGCATTCGAGAACAGTAGAGAGCATTAGAGACCACTAAAGAGCATTAGAGAACAGTAGAGAGCACTAAAGAGCATTAGAGAACAGTAGAGAGCACTAGAGACCACTAAAGAGCATTAGAGAATAGTAGAGAGCATTACAGACCACTAAAGAGCATTAGAGAACAGTAGAGAGCACTAGAGACCACTAAAGAGCATTAGAGAACAGTAGAGACCACTAAAGAGCATTAGACAACAGTAGAGACCACTAGAGACCACTAAAGAGCATTAGAGACCACTAAAGAGCATTAGAGAACAGTAGAGGGCATTACAGACCACTAAAGAGCATTAGAGAACAGTAGAGACCACTAGAGACCACTAAAGAGCATTAGAGAACAGTAGAGACCACTAGAGACCACTAAAGAGCATTAGAGAACAGTAGAGACAACTAAAGAGCATTAGAGAACAGTAGAGACCACTAGAGACCACTAAAGAGCATTAGAGAACAGTAGAGACCACTAAAGAGCATTAGACAACAGTAGAGACCACTAGAGACCACTAAAGAGCATTAGAGAACAGTAGAGGGCATTACAGACCACTAAAGAGCATTAGAGAACAGTAGAGAGCACTAGAGACCACTAAAGAGCATTAGAGACCACTAAAGAGCATTAGAGAACAGTAGAGAGCACTAGAGACCACTAAAGAGCATTAGAGAACAGTAGAGACCACTAAAGAGCATTAGAGACCAGTAGAGACCACTAAAGAGCATTAGAGAACAGTAGAGAGCACTAGAGACCACTAAAGAGCATTAGAGAACAGTAGAGACCACTAAAGAGCATTAGAGAACAGTAGAGAGCACTAGAGACCACTAAAGAGCATTAGAGAACAGTAGAGACCACTAAAGAGCATTAGAGAACAGTAGAGAGCACTAGAGACCACTAAAGAGCATTAGAGAACAGTAGAGACCAATAAAGAGCAGTAGAGAACATTAGAGAACAGTAGAGAGCATTAGAGAATCGTAGAGAACAGTAGAAAGCATTAGAGACTCATAGAGAACATCAGAGAACAGTAGAGAGCATTAGAGAATCGTAGAGAACATCAGAGAACAGTAGAGAGCATTAGAGAATCGTAGAGAACATCAGAGAACAGTAGAGAGCATTAGAGAATCGTAGAGAACATCAGAGAACAGTAGAGAGCATTAGAGAATCATAGAGAACATCAGAGAACAGTAGAGAGCATTAGAGAATCATAGAGAACATTAGAGAACAGTAGAGAACATTAGAGAATCATAGAGAACATCAGAGAACAGTAGAGAGCATTAGAGAATCATAGAGAACATTAGAGAACAGTAGAGAATCGTAGAGAACATTATTAAAGAGCATTAGAGAACAATAGAGAGCATCAGACAGAGACGAAGGGAGGAATGAAGACAGTAGGAGGAGAAGGGAGGAAGGAAGGACAGGAGAAAAGGAAGGAAAGGAAAGAGGGATGGAAGGAATGTAAGACTGGAGTCTGGACTCACCTGTACTGGATGCACTGCGAAGCATTGGGGTCGAACCTCTTCCAGGTGTCATAAAACATCTGGAGGTCGTCGTTGCTCAGCGCCTCGTCGTCGTCCTCTGCGAACATGTCGAAGATCTCCAGGATGATGACGAAGAACACGCTGAGCAGCAGCACGAAGCAGATGATGATGTAGGACGTTAAGAAGATGATGCCGAAGTACGTGTTGGGACAGTCTCCCCTGACTGACGTTCCCGTGTTTTCTAAGAAAGGATCGCAGTCTGGAGGCATGGACATGAGGGGAAAGAGCAGACCGTCCCATCCGGTTATCGTGCTTATGAGAAACATCGTCATCATGCTGTTCCCAAATGTCTCAAAGTTAACGAGGTCGTCTATCATGGCGCTTTTCTTGACATAGCGGAACTGTGACATGCCGACGACGGCGTAGGTGAACATGGTGATGATGAAGAGGAGGCCGATGTTGAAGAGGGCAGGAAATGACATCTTCAGAGCCCAGAGCAGCGATCGGATCCCAGCGGCTTTGGGGAGGAAACGGAGGACACGGAAGACACGGACCAATCGGATCATGCTCAACGTACTGTAGATGTCCATGAAGTAAAAGTGGAAGATGTCTGCGATGAAGAAGTCTGGATAGATGGACAGAAGTAAGGAGGGATGGAAAAGGGGGAAGGATCGAAGGAAGGAAGAAAGGACAGAAGACAGGAACAAAGTAGGGAAGGATCGAAAGAAGGATCCAGGGAAGGAAGGAAGGAAGGAAGGACCAAAGTCGGGATGGAAAGTAGGAAGGAAGGAAAAAAGGAAGGATTGAGGGAATGAAGGAAGGAAGGAAGGAACAAAGTAAGGAAGGAAAGAAGAAAGAAAGGAAGTAAAAGAAAAAAGAAGGAAGGAAGGGAGGATTGAGGGATGGGAGGACAGTAGAAAGAAAGGAGGAAGGAAGGAAGGAAGGAAGGAAGGAAGGAAGGATCAAGGGGTGGGAGGAAAGTAGAAAGAAAGGAGGAAGGAAGGAGGTACGGAAGGAAAGAAGAAAGGAACAAAGTAGAGAAGGATCGAAGGAAGAAAGGAAGGACCAAAGTAGGAAGGACAGAAGAAAGAAAAGAAGTAAAAGAAGGAAGGAAGGAAGGAAGGAAGGAAGAATTATAAATTAGATTAAAACTTTTCACATATTTTACTCTTTCAACGTATCTGAATGAATCAAAGACGACATCGCTGGTCTCACTTAGGATAGACAGGAGGACGAGCACAAAGTCCCAGATGTTCAGCCAGTCTTTGAAGTAGTCCCGTCCGAGAGCGACGATCTTCAGGATGCTCTCTATGAGGAAGATGACGACGATGATGAAATGTATCCATAACAGGACTTCTTCCTTCTCGATGCTGTCGCTGTTCGTCTCAAACATCAGAACCAACATGTTGATGCAGATCACTGCGACCATGAAGAACTCGAAATACCAGCTGGTCACCAG
>JAJDFG010000451.1:135000-160000 GCA_021039105.1 Scomber colias
AGTCACCATCCTCAGAGACCTCAGAGTCTTCAAGCCCTTCAAAGTAAAAGCGGGCAATTCCAGCATGTCGACTGTCAAAGAAATCAGGGACACCTAAGGGTGACATCGCAGCACAGGTGAGGTGAATGTTAAATACAGAGCAAAAGAACATTATGTTTAGCCTTGTTAACTCCGCTACAACATCACTATCTGCTCGTTGTCCGTCTCTCTATTTCTTGTGATTTTGTCATAATCAGTATGTTTTTTTTTAATTTTAGGAGTCTCGAAATGTCTTTTTTGGAAATTTGTCTGGACCTTATTTTAATGGCAAATGCAAAAACACTGTTGAATTGTCAAACTATGTACTGTCTTCTTTAAATGTGATGCAGGAATTTCACTGGTATTTGTGTTACAGCCCCGTACAGTCCTCACCCTTTACAGACCTTTATCATACATACAGATATTTAGAATGAAAAAACATTTATCTCAAAATATTTCAAGTGTTTTCTTCCTGAAAAGAGCTTATCTATGCAAAGAGGCACTGTGGTTCAGGAGCTGCAGACATTTTACTCCAAAATAGGGAAGGAAGAGGTTAACTTGGTTAAAGGATTTAGTTGGTTTCACCTGGTTGTTCAAATTAAAGGTTTGTTTTACGCAAGTTATGTGAGCAGTTATTTTCTGGAGTCTCTGCTGATTGCCTGGAAACTCTTTTGGACACAAAAACTCAACCCCAGCCGGCCGAGGCAGATGGCCGCCCACTTTGAGCCTGGTTCTGCCTGAAGTTTCTTCCCCGTTAAAAGGGAGTTTTTCCTTGCCACTGTCGCCAAGTGCTTGCTTATGTGGGAATGTTGGGTCTCTTTCATTTAATTTAAAGAGTACAGTCTAGACATGCTCTATATGTAAAGTGCCTTGAGATGACTTTTGTTGTGATTTGGCACTATATAAATAAAGATTGACTGATAATACAGACAGTTAATACTATATATATTCACTTGTATGCAGATGATACTCATTTATACATCTCTATCTCTTTTATCAGGCAAAATATGAAAAAACTGTGAAGAAGTTATCAAGTTACCAGTATCAATATTTCACCAATAATCACTGTTATTGATTAATGTTCTTACCACTACGACAGAGAAGTCAAGCCAGCACCAGTTCTTGGTGAAGTATCTCTTTAATCCGTAGCCAACCATCTTGAGAATCATCTCCACCACGAAAAAAGTAGTAAACACCAGGTCTGCATACTTCATTATTGCCTTCAAAGTTTGACGGGATTCCAGGTAGATGTCCTCAGTCACCTGTTCACAGACAGACTGATGTTACCACCTGGACAGATGTTCACTGGCACCTTCTGACATAAACTCATCATGTTTCACAATCAAAACAATGTAATTTAGAAATGTTAAAAGCTTGCTTACAAAGGAGATGTAATCAAGTAATTTTTAATATCAAATATATTTCACCAATGTTTTTTTAAAAAGTTAGTATCATGTCATTAAAGTCCGTGTAAAGTAAGAATAAATATGTGTGCTGAGTTTGACATACTACAGAAAAGTGTGTTGTTAATAACCCTTCCAAATTTGAATGATTAAAAAAATCTGCAAATATATGAAATTAGGCTTCAAAGTGCCTGCCGAGTCCGCTGAAACCCCGCCCCCTACCAAGTGTCACCTGTCAATCAAAGTCACCACCTCTACCCATAGACTGTATGAAAGAAATGGACGTAACATCCGTGATGTCACCCATTGGTTTGTGGACTGCTGCTCGGAAGCCAATAGTTTCAAATCTGGGCAGCGCCATCTTGAAAATTTCAGATGCATGCTGGGAAAAATAAAAACACGGATTCTACTTATATGGGCATGAGGCGGGGCCATGGGCGGAGCGGGGAGGTTGCAAGGACTGGATCTCGAGGACATGGAGTAATCAACCTACCCTAATGCATACCCTGCTTTATCGTCACATATAAAATCAGGGAGGCCAAAATGTCCCAAATGAACATCATACTGCATTGAAGAAGGCTTTAAACTAGCGATTGAGACCATAAACACATTTTGAAAACGTTTACTGAGGTTAGAAATCAAGTGAGAAGTTGGTGAATTCTCCATTGACTTGTATAGAGACGGTCGCCCCCTGGTGGCCTTTTGATAGAATGCAGCTCTAAGTTACTTCCACGTTGGCTTCATTTCAGAGGACCGGAACTCCCCGCCTGCCTCTACCAGAAACATGGACGCTACAGCTCTTTCTGCTGCTAGCTCAACTGCTAGCTCGGCTGCTAACTCGGAGGCTAACTCAGCTAACTGGCTAACTGTAGAGTAGACTGTATTGGTAGTAGTGTTAGATGTAGTAACAATAACTCACCAACAGGCAAGTGAACCACTGAGGAGAGATGACTCTCAGTCTTAACTGTTTAAGGCTCTATCTCCAGAATTCAGCACTGCATAGTTATCAGTCTTTTCACATGTTTTCTGTAACCATTTTCCAACATGTATAATATGTTTAGAAGTAAATCAATTAATTGACTTTACACGGACTTTAACACTTTAATAGTGTTTATCTTTGCTTCCTTTGTTTGTTATTTGTTGTCCTGTGAAGCACTGTATTCCTTACGCTGTGTTTTTTCCACCTCACGTCAAATTGACATATATAAGATGATATTTTATTCAGGAATAAGAGTTTGAAATATTTACGTGTTTACAACATCATATTCTGAGGACTGAATTGTCTGTTAAACAGCCAAGAAATACTGTTGTTACTCATAGACACACTAATATGGGAGTTACATTATGCTTTATGTGTATGTTTGTATGTGTGTGTGTTCACCAGAGTTGCAGAGCTCAGCACGACGATCAAGGTGATGAACCACTTAAAGTATATGTGTTCTACGATGGACAAACAGCATCTCCTGAGGTTAGACCAGATCCTCCATACACCCCGGCACGCGTTTGTTTCCGGGAACGAACAGCACTGGTAGCACACTGAAACACACACACACAAAGAATCATCAGAGGTTTTATTAATCATGGATCGGCGTCTGTTTTTTAATTTTATTTTTGCATAAAGATCCTTTAAAAGTTCCACGTGTGTTAAGTTATTTATCTGAAGATGTGTTTGTGTGTGAGAGTGTGTGTGTGTGTGTGTGTGTGTGTGTGTGTGTGTGTGTGTGTGAGTGTGTGTGTGTGTGTGTGTTCATACTGTCACAGCAGCAGTCCTCGGGTGTGTGTCTGTCCTGATTTTTATCGCCTTTCTTCTCCTCAACTTTCTGCACGTCGTCATATTCAACATGAATTCACACACAGAGATAACAGTAGTAGTTTCAGTGCGAGGGATAAAACAGTAGAAACACACACAACTAAATAAATGCTAAACCAAAAAAATGAAGTCCTCTAAAGTCAGTTTAAGTTCATTTACAAGAAAACTGTGTTGGGGCAGATTTGAGATGCTGCAGGCTATTAAACACTTAATAATCTGACCTTTGACGCCGGCTGCTCTGTGGTCACAGAAGTCAAAGCCAGGTATTCCTTCCTGTCGTCTCCCTTGCAGGTAACTGCTAACAAAGAAAATTCAAAACCAGAAAATAAATCAGTAAATCAGTAAATCACACACAACAGATTCAAGTCATAAAATCTGAGCTTTATGGAGAGGTCAACCCAAAAACCCTTCAGTCTAGACATTTCTTATTATGGTTTCAGACACGGCAAAGCAGCTTTATTTATATAGCACATTTCATACACAATGGCAACTCAATGTGCTTTACATAAAACAAACATTTAACAGTAAGAATTGGAAATTAAAAAAACAATGCAAAGCAATTTGAGAAATAAAAATAACACCCCCCCCCCCCCCCCACCCCCCCCCCACACTAATAGTAATAAAAATATAAAAAAATGTATAAAAACAAAGTGCAGAAAAATAGGAAGAATATAGCATTAAACAACAAGGGTTGCAAAGGGGAGGAAAATTTCCAATGGATTTCCGGTTAATTTCCAGAAACCTTCTATGGGAAGGGAATTTTGGAAATATTCCAAGTTGGAAACTTTCCATGGGAATATGTGGGAATTTAACCCTTAAAACAGGCAGGAGGGAAAATTAGATGTAAAAAATCCTTACTAGTTATGTCATTTGCACCTAAAGTAAGGAAGGAAGGAAAGAAGGAAGGAAGGAAGGAAGGAAGGAAGGAAGGAAGGAAGGAAGGAAGGAAGGAAAGGCGGGAAGAAGGAAGGAAAGGAGGGAGGAAGGAAAGGAAAGAAGGAAGGAAGGGAAGGAAGGGAGGAAGAAGGAAGGAAAGGAAGGAGAGAGAGAGAAAGGAAGGAAGGTAGGAAGGAAGGAAGGAAAGGAGGGAAGAAGGAAGGAAAGGAGGGAGGACGGAAAGGAAAGAAGGAAGGAAAAGAGGAAAAAAGGAAGGAAAGGAGGGAGGAAGGGAAGGAAGGGAGGAATAAGGAAGGAAAAGAGGGAGGAAGGGAGGAAGGAAGGGAGGGAGGGAGGAAGGAAGGAAGGATAGAAGAAAGGAAGGAAGTAAGGGAGGAAAGAAGGAACAGTCAAAACAGAAGGGGTCAATTTGACCCGGGAGGACGACAGGAAGTTAAAGAGTGTGTATCTCCTGGTGCACGTTGCCTGTTTAAGGGTTAAGGGAATTAACTGGAAATTTGGGATAATTTATACAAACAGAATCAACTGTATAAAAACTTAAATATAACATTTTTGTTTTGTCATAAGCATGCATGCCTTGCCAACTAATATTTTATTTTATTTTATAAAACAATATTTTGACTGATTTATTAGTGATTAGAGAAAACTTGAATATTGAGTAAAAAAGACATTATCCCTTCTAGAAATCATGTGTGCATGTGATGTGAAGTGTGTGTGTGACCCTGCAGTGACTAATGTGACTGAGGAACAGGGGAAATATTCAACTGTATTTACGTTAAATCTGCTTGTTTTAACCAAGATTAAGCTACAAGATGGGTTTTTTCTAACTACATTTAAGTTCCCTGTTATAGGCTATACATGCAATATTGTAAATTTCCAGTTTATTCCCATTACCCATATATTCCCGTTAATTCGTTTTTTGAAAATTCCTATTTAAGCCAGTGAAATAAAACTGGAAAACTAACTAGAAGTCAAACGTTAAGTCGAACTTGAATGCTAAAATAAATAAATTAAAGAGTAAAATATAAACACAGACACAAAAGAGGCCGAAACCCCCCCAAACTAAAGCAAATCAACTAAATATCACCGCCACCACAGATAAACAGAGAGACGTACTATCAGGTTCGGTCCCATCAGTGTTGTTGGGTTTGACATGGGTCCAGGCCTTCTTGATGCGGTTCATGGCGATCTTTATTATATTTTTTTCTTCTCCTTTTTTGTCTTCTTCTGGAGCTGCCAGATTAGATAACAACAAGCCCATGAACAGACCCAGGATCTGCAAAGAGGCAAGCAACAAAGTCAGGACTAAAAGAAAAGAAGGAACAAGTAGCGTCCTCACATCCTTCATATATATATTATACATATATGTTACAGTTTTGTTATCCTGTTTTTCTGGCTGTATATCTGTAATTGTATTTCTTGTTCTATTCAGTTCTAGTCACAAAACATCTATTGATCTATTAATATCATTTTTTCCACATTAAAGGTTTTTGGTTGTTTCAAATTGAGGGTCTAAGGACAGAGCATATTGTATTGATGTACAGTTAACTACTGTACATCAACTGTCCTTCCAACCTTCCTTTTATCCTTTATTGTTCTTTCCTTCCTTCCATCTGTCCTTCCTCCCTTCCTATTTCCTTTCTTCCTTCTGTCCTTACTCCCTTTCTTCCTTCTGTCCTTCTTTCCATCTGTCCTTCCTCCCTTCCTTTTTTCCTTTCTTCCTTCTGTCCTTCCTTCCTTCCTTCCATCTGTCCTTACTCCCTTTCTTCCTTCTGTCCTTCCTTCCATCTGTCCTTCCTCCCTTCCTTCTGTCCATCTGTCTGTCTGTCCTTCACTGTTTGTCTTTCCTACCTTTCTTCCCTCCTTCCTGTTTGCCTGTCTTTCCTTCATTCCTTCCTTCTTTCCTTCCATCTTTTTAATGATCCGGCCCACATCAGGTCAAAATGGTCTGTATGTGGCCCTCGAATGAAAATGAGTTTGACACCTCTGGTCTAACTGCAGGGACTCACCAACAGCTTTCCGAAGACCAGGACCGTGATGTGGAAGATCATACACACGGAGTGACTCGAGACCTCCATGCAGTCCCACAGTGCCTCGATCCAGTCTCCGCACATGATCCTGAAGACCATGAGGAAGGAGTGGTAGAAGTCCGTCATGTGCCAGCGAGGAAGCTCACAGTCGGAGCTGATCTTGCAGACGCAGCGGGTGTAGTCCTGACCAAACAGCTGCATGCCGGCCACGGAGAAGAAGAAGACCATGAGGACGAGAAGCAGAGTCAGGTTCCTCAGAGCCCCCATCGAGTTCCTCATGATCCTCAGCAACATGTTGAAGGCCGGCCACCACTTGGCCAGCCGGATGACTCGCAACTGGACGGGAGAGAGACGAGAGGCGGGGCAGAATAAATCTTCATGTCTTCCTTCCTTCCTTTCCTTCCTTCCTCCCTACCATCCTTCCTTCCTTCCTTCCTTCCTTCCATCTTTCCTTCCTCCCTTTCTTCATTCTGTCCTTCCTTAATTTTTTTCCTTCCTTCCTTCCTTCCTTCTTTCCTCTGTCCTTCCTTCCTTTCCTTCCTTCCTCCCTACCATCCTTCCTTCCTTCTTCCTCCCTACCATCCTTCCTTCCTTCCTTCCTTCCTTCCATCTTTCCTTCCTCCCTTTCTTCATTCTGTCCTTCCTTAATTTTTTTCCTTCCTTCCTTCCTTCCATCTTTCCTTCCTTCCTTCTTTCCTCTGTCCTTCCTTCCTTTCTTCCTCTCTACCATCCTTCCTTCCTTCTTCCTCCCTTCCATCCTTCCGTCCACCCTTCCTTCTTTCCTTCCTCCCTTTCTTCCTTCCTTCATTCTGTCCTTCCTTCATTTTTTTCCTTCCTTCCTTCCATCTTTCCTTCCTCCCTTTCTTCCTTCCTTCATTTTGTTCCTTCCTTCCTTCCTTCCTCCCTGCTACCTTCCTTCTTTCCTCTGTCCTTCCTTCCTTTCCTTCCTCCCTACCATCCTTCCTTCCTTCTTCCTCCCTTCTCGGCCACCACTTGGCCAGCCGGATGACTCGTAACTGGACAGGAGAGAGACGAGAGGCAGAGTAGAATAAATCTTCATGTGGAAGGTCTTCTGTAATTTCTTTGAGAGTCCTTCCTTCTGTCCTTCCTCCCTTTCTTCCTTACGTCCTTCTGTCCTTCCTTCATTTTTTTCCTTCCTTCCTTCCTTCCTGCCTTCCTTCATTCTGTCCGTTCTTCCTTTTTTCCGTCCCTCTTTCCTTCCTTCCTCCCTGCTACCTTCCTTCCTTCTGTCCTTCCATCAATCCTTCCTCCCTTTCTTCCTTACGTCCTTCTGTCCTTCCTTCATTTTTTTCCTTCCTTCTTTCCTCTCTCCTTCCTTCCTTTCCTTCCTTCCTCCCTACCATTATTCCTTCCTTCTTCCTCCCTTCCATCCTTCCATCCACCCTTCCTTCCTTCATTCTGTCCTTCCTTCATTTTTTTCCTTCCTGCCTTCCTTCCATCTTTCCTTCCTCCCTTTCTTCATTCTGTCCTCCCTTCATTTTTTTCCTTCCTTCCTTCCTTCCTCCCTGCTACCTTCCTTCTTCCCTCTGTCCTTCCTTCCTTTCCTTCCTCCCTACCATCCTTCCTTCCTTCTTCCTCCCTTCCATCCTTCCATCCACCCTTCCTTCCTTCCTTCCTTCCTTCCTTCTTCCTCCCTTCCATCCTTCCATCCACCCTTCCTTCCTTCCTTCCTTCCTTCCTTCTTCCTCCCTTCCATCCTTCCATCCACCCTTCTTTCCTTCCTCCCTTCCTTCCTTGACTCGAGGACAACAGGAGGGTTAAAATGGGTTACATACATTAGGAAAAGTCACATTTGACCCTAAACAGAATGTACGGGTTAAACAATCTAAAATGTTTCTCAACTATCAAAAATGCATTAGTAGAATATTACAGGGATTAATTAACGACTGTATTTGTGATGATGCTGATGTCACACTCACCAATCGTAAGCTTACCATCATCGACAAACCCTCAATGTCAGCCAACATCAGCTCCCTCAGAATCGAGCAGACGATGGTGAATTCAAAGACATTCCAGCTCATCTGTAACCACAGCAACAGAGCAACATCACACACACACACATTACCACGGCAACGGCTGTCTGTCAGTCATCGTCACTGAGCTAGGTGACAAACAGGAAAGGAAGTCTGACCTTGAAGTAGCCACAAACGCCCATGGCAACAAGTTTGAGGATCATCTCAAGGGTGTAGATGAATTTGAAGAACTGCAGGGGGTCAAAGGTCAGAGGTCAAGGTAAATATTGAGGCTTCGTTTACACCTGGTATTAATTTGCATAAATTGCAAGTGAACAGCTCCAAGTACAGGTGAAAATGCAACCAAAATGTATTTATTATAATTCATTTATAGTAATGATAATAATAATAATTAAAGCTGCAAGCAGCAATGAACGGGCCCTAATGCCAATAAAGGGGACGCCAAAGATTGACCCGATGGAGAGCCACTTGTGTTAGCTTTCTAAATTTAGTAAAATTGGTGAATGTGACAAGTCCTGATTAATCAGTCATGCATTTCAATAATATTTAATGGCGGCTGTGGCTCAGGAGGCAGAGCGGTCGTTTGTCAATTGGAAAATTGGCAGTTCGATTCCCGGCTCCTCCAGTCCACATGTCGATGTCTCCTTGGGCAAGACACCTAACCCCAGATTGCTCCCGTTGCTGCGCCAATGGTGAATGAATGTGAATGAATGGTTAAATACCACCTGATGAGCAGGTTGGCACCCTGTGCAGTAGCTCCTGCCATCAGTGTATGAATGTGTGAATGACATGTAATGTAAAGAGCTTTGAGTGGTTGCAAAGACTAGAAAGGCGCTATATAAGTACAGTCCATTTACCATTTCCATTTAAATGATACAGCATAGTATTGCGATATTTTGCATGGCAATAGTGTATCAATACACAGATGCCAAGTACCGATCTTTTACTATAGGAATTGCAAATGAAAATGAAACCTTTTTTTTCCTTTGGGGACATAATTTGCAGGTGAAGAAAGGTAATGAAGTGCAGCATATCGCAATATATTTAAAATCACAATAATATTGTATCGTGACACAAGTATCGTGATATTATCGTATCGTGGAGCCTCTGATGATTCACAGCCCTAGTGTTTAGATAAAAGCTTTGGACTTTTGCACAAAATACTGACCAGATCTGTGCTGCTCAGCACTCTTTCAAACGTGTCTGTCATCGGATAATGTTCCATAGACAAAAAGATGATGTTGACGATGAGGCAAATGACGATGCCAAGTTCGAAAAATGGATCCGTGACGAAGGTGTAGAGCCGCTGTTGGAGCCACTGCCAACAGCCACACTTCGGGAAGTGACCGGAAAAGGACGAACAGCATGGAGAACGCGATCTGTGGTCCTCTTTAAACCCAGAAAACACACAACTAGTTACTGAGAGATCTGAAGTCAATGCAGTTGAAGTTTGTATTTGTTCATTTGACATGTTAATCTGAGCTCAGTGACTTTCAATGAATGTATTTTAACATTTTGTCAATTTAAACAGTGGGATACTATTCAAACATTAAGACAATCAGTGGTGCTATTATAGCTATCTTTGTTAGGACCAATTTAAGAAGCAGAGCACATGCTTTGTGAGTGTGTGTGTGTGTGTGTGTGTGTGTGTGTGTGTGTCTGTCATAGGACACTTCTGAGGACAAAACAGACCAGTTAATTGGACGACTTGTCCAACTGGGGACAAAAACGTGAGAAAACATTGATTGTTTTTGGGTTGAGGTAAGTCTCCAGGAAATTAATATATGTTTATGTAGTGTGTGTGTGTGTGTGTGTGTGTGTCTGTGTGTGTGTATGTTGTTTACCTTCCAAAACAGTGTGTTCTTGCTCGGTCTGCAGGGTGAAGACAAAACACACACACACAAAGAAATCATCCAATGTTTATTCTCGTGTTTGCTATTTTTAGGATCTAAATACGAGGGTTCGCAGTTTTATTTTTATCATGAAACAAAGTGAAATTCTGTAAAAGCGTGGAGGGTATTATGTCAGTTGTCTTAACATGGGGACAAGGATTTGTTTCTAAGATAATACAAACTCACCTCTTCCTCCATGATATTGACCTTTTGTGCTGATTAATTCTGTCTAAAGAAAACTTGTCAAGTGATGATCTCACCTCCTCCACCTCGCACTTCTTCAGCGCCTGCAGGACCTCGGCGAAATCTTCTTCTCTCCGCTTGGCCTCGGCGGCACTGGCCTCACTGTGCTCAGCCGTCGTCATGGCAACCATGCCCATAAAGAGGCTGAGCAGGTAGTAGGAGGCAGGGAAGATGACTATCGCAAAGTAGACTATGGCGGTCATACCTGTGGCACGCACAGTCTGTAGACAGACAGGTGGATATGTATGCAGATGACACGATGATGTATGTGACAGCAGATGGCACACACTCACTCAAATATTAACAAGATTACATGTATGTATTTTTTTAGGGCTGTCAGCGTTAACGTGTTAATCGCGATTAGATTAATGCAATCCATAACGCGTTTTTTTATTTTATTGCATTTTAATGTTGCAAGCCTTTTTGTCCCTTCTACTCACCCGTAGACGGCTCCTCTAGCTGTAGCGCTATGCTTTGAAGTGGCCTCCTGCAGTAAACCTACCGCGCTGATGGAAAGTAAGAGAGCTACTGGACTTTTGAACGGCTTGTTTAACTTTAAAACACTTCCAGACGGTCCAGTTGACAAGTCAAAAGTAAAATGCAACCTGTGTCAAACGGAGTTTAACTACCACCGGAGTACGTGGAGTTTGAGTTAGCACCTCCACGCTAAACACCCAGGTGCAGCCAAGCCAGCCTCAGCTCCACCAAAGGACCATTTTGGAGTGTGGGAGTCGCAGCAGAGCGGTGATCGATTCCCAGTTAAGACACTCTGGTAAGAAATGCTTTACATTATGGGCTTAAAACTGCCTTGAAATGTAAAATAACAGGATTTTAAACATGCAATTCAAAATGCGATTAATCATGATTAACTATGGAAATTCTGCGATTAATCGCAATTTAAAAAATTAATCGTTTGACAGTCCTAGTATTTTTCTATCAGGGGTGCAGGGGAGAAATCTTTGGTAGGCAGAAAAAGCCTCAAGTACTCTCAGACATTAAATATTTTTGGGAGAATTATTGATTCACACTTAATCTGGTAAACAAAGGTGAAAAGGGTTCATCCGTACATACACATATAAATGGGTCAATGACGTGATGCAGTCCAGTGTCAGTTGGTGTAACCAGTATTTTTTTCATAAAAGTCTGATTATATGCAGGTTAAATAAATGTGAAGTAAAATATAAAATAAATATAAGCAACACAAAAATATGTTTTGGAACTAATTTAAAATCATTTGTCACAAATTATTTAGAAAAAATGGTTGTTTTTAGGATATGTGTGTGTGCGTTCCTTCCTCCCTTCCTCCCTCCCTCCTTCCCTCCTTCCCTCCCTCCTTCCTTCTTTCCTTGCCTCCTTTTCTTCCTTCTTCCTCCCTCTTTTCCTTCTTTCCTGCCTCCCTCCTAACTTCCTTCCTCCCTCCCTCCTTTCCTTCACTCCCTTCCTTCCTTCCCTCCTTCATCCTTTCCTTCACTCCCTTCCTTCCCTCCCTCCTTCCTTCTTTCCTTCCCTCCTTTCCTTCCTTCCTTCTGTCCTTCCTTCCTTCTGTCCTTCCTTCCTTCCTTCCTTCCTTTCTTCTCTCCCTCCCTCCTTCCTTCCTTCCTTCCCTCCCTCCCTCCTTTCCTTCCTTCTTCCTCCTTTCCTTCCTCCTCCTTTCCTTCCTTCCTCCTCCTCCCTTCCTTCCTTGACTCGAGGACAACAGGAGGGTTAATTAAGTGCAAATGAAATAACTAATAACATCAAATTACGTTTCCATTCCTGCCTGTTTGAGGGTTAATATCATCTGTATAATAAACCGTTCTTTTTTACTTCATTCCCTCGTCTCTCCTGTAATTACTCACAAGCTCGGCGAGGTTGTACCAGAAGTCATGGGTCACCATTCTTAAAGCAGACAGGAGGCTCCAAAAAAATGTGTCAAAGTTGGTGTATCCATAATTTGGGTTGCTTCTTGTAGGCAGACACATGAATCCCTCCGGACAGACCCTGAACACACCATGCATCGTCACCGACCGTCAGTAAGTAAGTAATGAAGCACATGACTGAGTATGTTTATGTGGAGTCATGTAAAGTTTACGTACCCGGCAGTAGACATGTTTCCACAAAGAAGGGCATCTAACTGTCCGGGCCTGTAGTATTTGTTATCTGAGAGAGACAGACAGAGAGACAGACAGACAGAGAGAGAGACAGACAGTCAGACAGACAGACAGAGAGAGAGACAGACAGACAGAGAGAGAGAGAGAGAGAGAGACAGAGAGACAGACAGAGAGAGAGACAGAGAGAGACAGACCAGACAGACAGACAGACAGACAGACAGGCAGACATTATTATGTCAGTATTATAGCTGCTCAATAGATAGATAGATATAGAGATAGATAGATAGAAAGATAGATAGATGAGAGATAGAGAGAGAGAGAGGGAGAGATAGATAGATAGATGATGAGAGAGAGAGAGAGAGAGAGAGAGAGAGAGGGAGAGAGAGATAGAGAGAGAGATAGATAGAGAGGGAGAGATAGATAGATAGATAGAGATAGAGAGAGAGAGAGAGAGAGGGAGAGAGAGCGAGAGAGAGGGAGAGATAGATAGATAGATAGAGATAGAGAGATAGATAGAGAGAGAGAGAGATAGATAGATGATGAGAGAGAGCGAGAGAGAGAGAGAGAGAGAGAGAGAGAGAGAGATCTAGATGTTAGCACCAGGTCATCATCATCATTCTCAACATACCTTTATGTGCGAGAAAGTCCTCATAGCTGGTGAAGTTGCTGAACCAGCCGTAATGAAGACTACAGTTGTTCCCCAGGCTTCCCATGAAGGAGTGCAAACCGAATATAGCAAAGACGCAGAGGAAGGTCGCTATGACGACGGTGACTTCAGCCAGCCTCTTCAGCGGTGGGAACACGGCTCGGGAAGTTGCCCTCAAACCTGAGAAAAAAACAAATGATGAGGTTGTTAAAGAATACTTCCTTCCTTCCTTATTTCCTCCATTCTTCCTCATTTATCCTTCCTTCCTTTCCCTCCTTCCTTCCTTCTCTCCTTCCTTCCTTCCTCCCTTCTTCCCTCCCTCCTTTCCTTCCTTCCTTCCTTCCTCCCTCCCTCCTTTCCTTCCTTCTCTCCTTTCCTTCCTTCCTTCCTTCCCTCCCTCCTTTCCTTCCTTCCTTCCTTCCTCCCTCCCTCCTTTCCTTCCTTCCTACCTCCCTCCCTCCCTCCCTCCTTTCCTTACTTCCTCCCTCCCTCCCTCCTTTCCTTCCTTCCTCCCTCCCTCCCTCCTTTCCTTCCTTCCTACCTCCCTCCCTCCCTCCTTTCCTTCCTTCCTCCCTCCCTCCCTCCTTTCCTCCCTCCCTCCTTTCCTTCCTTCCTTCCTTCCTTCCACCCTCCCTCCTTCCTTTCCTTCCTCCCTCCCTCCTTTCCTTCCTTCCTTCCTTCCTTCCTTCCTTCCTTCCTCCCTCCCTCCCTCCTTTCCTTCCTTCTCTCTCCTTCCTCCCTCCCTCCCTCCCTCCCTCCCTCCTTTCCTTCCTTCCTTCCTCCCTCCTTTCCTTCCTTCCTTCCTCCCTCCTTTCCTTCCTTCCTTCCTTCCTTCCTCCCTCCCTCCCTCCCTCCCTCCCTCCCTTCCTTCCTCCCTTCTTCCCTCCCCCCTTTCCTCCCTTCCTTCCTTCCTTCCTTCTTCCCTCCCTCCTTTCCTTCCTTCCTTCCGTCCTCCCTCCCTCCTTTCTTTCCTTCCTCCCTCCTTTCCTTCCTTCCTTCCTTCCTCCCTCCCTCCTTTCCTTCCTTCTCTCCTTTCCTTCCTTCCTACCTCCCTCCCTCCCTCCCTCCTTTCCTTACTTCCTCCCTCCCTCCCTCCTTTCCTTCCTTCCTACCTCCCTCCCTCCCTCCTTTCCTTCCTTCCTCCCTCCCTCCCTCCTTTCCTTCCTTCCTACCTCCCTCCCTCCCTCCTTTCCTTCCTTCCTCCCTCCATCCCTCCTTTCCTCCCTCCCTCCTTTCCTTCCTTCCTTCCTTCCTTCCTCCCTCCCTCCTTTCTTTCCTTCCTCCCTCCCTCCTTTCCTTCCTTCCTTCCTTCCTTCCTTCCTCCCTCCTTTCCTTCCTTCTCTCTCCTTCCTCCCTCCCTCCCTCCCTCCCTCCCTCCTTTCCTTCCTTCCTTCCTCCCTCCTTCCCTCCCTCCCTCCCTCCCTCCCTCCCTCCTTTCCTTCCTTCCTTCCTCCCTCCTTTCCTTCCTTCCTACCTCCCTCCCTCCCTCCTTTCCTTCCTTCCTCCCTCCCTCCCTCCTTTCCTCCCTTCCTTCCTTCCTCCCTCCTTTCCTTCCTTCCTTCCTTGTCCGTTCTGTTGTCTTATAGAAGGATGAATCAAACATGTATTAATGACCGATGGGGATTTTATGAATGTGAATTGGTGTCGAGTCACATATTAATTATTTAATGAACTATGAAACACACACTGACCAGGGATGAGTGGGATGATCTTCAGGACTCGAAATACACTGACTCTCCCCAAGTCAATAAACTCTGTCACAATTCTGTAACACAGAGACATCTTCATCATCATCATCATCATCATCATCATCATCATGAAGTCTTTGTCACTGTGAAACACCGTCTTTTGAAAATATGTGATACTTAAATTGTCTAGAACAGAGGTGTCAAACTCATTTTCATTCAATGTGGGCCGGATCATTAAAAAGATGGAAGGAAAGAAGGAAGGAAGGAAGGAAGGAAGGAAGGAAGGAAGGGAGTAGGGAGGGAGGAAGGAAGGAAGGAAAGACAGACAAAAGGAAGGAGGGAATAAAGGTAGGAAAGACAGATAGTGAAGGAAGGACAGACAGAAGGGAGGAAGGAAAGAAGGAAGAACAGAGGCAAGAAAGGAAGGAAGGACAGATGGAAGGAAGGAAGGAAGGAAGGAACAAAGAAAGGAAAAAAGGAAGGTAGGAAGTAAGGACAGATGGAAGGAAGAAAGAAAGGAAAAAAGGAAGGTAGGAAGTAAGGACAGATGGAAGGAAGGACAGAGGGAAGAAAGGGAGTAAGGACAGATGGAAGGAAGAAAGAAACGAAGGAACGAAGAAAGGAAAAAAGGAAGGTAGGAAGGACAGATGGAAGGAAGGACAGAGGGAAGAAAGGGAGTAAGGACAGATGGAAGGAAGAAAGAAACGAAGGAACGAAGAAAGGAATAAAGGAAGATAAGGAGGACAGATGGAAGGAAGGAAGGAAGGAACAAAGAAAGGAAAAAAGAAAGGTAGGAAGTAAGAACAGATGGAAGGAAGAAAGAAACGAAGGAACGAAGAAAGGAAAAAAGGAAGATTAGGAGGACAGATGGAAGGAAGGAAGGAAAGAAGGGAGGAATGAAGGGAGGAATGAAGGGAGGAACGAAGGATGGAAGGAAAGAAGGAAGGAAAGAAGGAGGGAGGAAGGAAGGAAGGACGGAAGGAAGTATGAAAGGAAAGGAGGAAAAGAGGAAGGTAGGAAGGAAAAGAAGAAGGAAGTAAGGAGAGAAAGGAAGGAAGGAAATAAGGAAAGGAGTAAGGAGGGAGGGAGGAAGGAAGGAAGCAAGGAAGGATGGCTGGATGGAAGGAAGCGAGGAAAGAAATATGGAAGGAGGAGGGAGCAAAGAAAGAGGGAAGGAGGGGAAGAACGAAATAAAAATTAAAGAAAGAGGGAGGAAGGAAGGAAGGAAAGAAGGAACAGCCAAAAGAGAGATGGGGTCAATTTGACCCGGGAGGACGACAGGAGGGTTAAATGCTTACGCCATGATGATGATGAAGATGTCGAGCCAGTTCCACGGATCTCTGATGAAGGTGAACCGTCCCAGACCGAAGCCTCTGGACAGGATTTTGATGATGACTTCAAATATGTAGATGGATACGAACACGTAACTGTTCAAAGACAGAAAAACACTTACGACCCTTAAATGTTAAAAGACTCACGTTGACATAAAAACTAGTAAAATAATCTCAAATAAAGACTTTTTTTTTTAATCGCATTTTAATGTTGCAAGCCTTTTTGTCCCTTCTCCTCACCCGTAGACGGCTCCTCTAGCTGTAGCGCTATGCTTTGAAGTGGCCTCCTGCAGTAAACCTACCGCGCTGATGGAAAGTAAGAGAGCTACTGGACTTTTGAACGGCTTGTTTAACTTTAAAACACTTCCAGACGCTTCAGTTGACAAGTCAAAAGTAAAATGCAACCTGTGTCAAACGGAGTTTAACTACCACCGGAGTACGTGGAGTTTGAGTTAGCACCTCCACGCTAAACACCCAGGTGCAGCCAAGCCAGCCTCAGCTCCACCAAAGGACCATTTTGGAGTGTGGGAGTCGCAGCAGAGCCGTGATTGATTCCCAGTTAAGACACTCTGGTAAGAAATGCTTTACATTATGGGCTTAAAACTGCCTTCAAATGGTGCGCAGGTGGTCGAGTGGTTAGAGCGCATGCCATATACGCAGGCGACCCCGGTTCGAATCCCGATCGGAGGTCCTTTGCTGCATGTCACACCCCCCTCTCACTCCCATGTTTCCTGTCGGTCTACTGTTAAATAAAGGTGTCTATAAAAAAAAAAAACTGCCTTCAAATGTAAAATAACAGGATTTTAAACATGCAATTCAAAACGCGATTAATCGCGATTAACTATGGAAATTATGCAATTAATCTCGATTAAAAAAATTAATCGTTTGACAGCCCTATAAATTATGTTGGTTTTCTTCCTAACTTTAATTATTTTGAAAGCCTGTCTGTAATAGATGGGACAAACAATTATGCTACAAGTTCAAATGGTTTTATTTTAACAGGTCAAATGTACTGTCACTAATATTGTGTTTCTCTCAGAGTTCATTATCTATCTTCGAGTCTTCTCTGTAGAAATCGGTCAGTGTTTATTCTGAACCATTATGTATTAAAGACTGTGTAAAGTGAATTCAGACATTTTCTTCTTAACACATTAAATAGGTCATAAATGTTTTTTCTAAAAAAAGGTGTAAAAAGCATTTCAACCATTTAGATTTGAATTGTGGAGCTAGGCTTCACAAACTGTGTTTCAACATTTCTGTGTTCAGGATTTAGTGATTAGCATAAACCCGCCCCTGCTGCTGTAGAGGTATAAATACATTCAGCGCACACTACTACTACTACAGTCTACAGTTAGCCAGTTAGCTGAGTTAGCCACCGAGCTAGCAGCTGAGTTAGCCGCCGAGCTAGCCGCTGAGCTAGCGGCAGAAAGCTCTCAGACGTAGCATCCATGTTTCTGGTGGAGGTGGTGACTTTGATTGACAGGGGACACTTGGTAGGGGGCGGTGCTTCAGCGGAAAACCATGTGATATGTGTCAACCATGCAATTTTTGTCCTCCTGGGTCAATTTTGACAACACATAAAGTGTAAATCATCACTAAATTCTGTGTATTAGACCTTTTTAGCCAACATCATTCTTTACTTTACACCTATTTTTTGGACATTATGGTCAACAGGGCTCATTTAAATTAGATTATACCTATTTTTTATAGTTAAATGAAACAGAAGTTATGAATTATTTTATATCAAATTTAAGATAAGTGGAAAATATCATTCGAATAGTTTGAACTGCAGTGATCTCTTATCTGTCTTTGCTCTGAGATGGCAGCTTTGTGAACCGTGAACACACAACGCTTCCACACACGGAGACAGAGTGACGCTTTGTTTCAGAGGCATGAACTTAAATATTTGACATTTAAAAGAAAATTCAGTTTTCTGCTGTGACTCAAGCGTGTGTGTGTGTGTGTGTGTGTGTGTGTGTGTGTGTGTGTGTGTGTGTGCATGTGTGTGTGTGTGTTACTCTGTGTGACTCAAGCGTTCTGATATTTCCACGGAGCTGACGATCATCTATGAGGTGCCGTGAGGGACATTATTCAGAAATACCTCTCACACACACATGTGAAACGCTCTTATATACACTACTGAAACACTCTCATACATACAAGTGAGTGAAATACTCTCACACACACTACTGAAATGCTCTCATACACACAAGTGAAACACTCTTATATACACTACTGAAACGCTCTCATACGTACAAGTGAGTGAAATACTCTCACACACACTATTGAAATGCTCTCATACATACAAGTGAAATGCTCTCATACACACTACTGAAACGCTCTCATACACACAAGTGAAACGCTCTCATACACACAAGTGAAACGCTCTCATACACACTACTGAAACGCTCTCATACACACTACTGAAACGCTCTCATACACACTACTGAAACGCTCTCATACACACACGTGAAATGCTCTCATACACACATGTAAAACGCTCTCATACACACTACTGAAATGCTCTCATACACACAAGTGAAACGCTCTCACACACACTACTGAAATGCTCTCATACACACTACTGAAATACTCTCGCACACACTACTGAAATGCGCTCATACATACAAGTGAAATGCTCTCTTACACGCACATTTTACATAAACTACTAAAAAGCTTTACCACATACTAGTAAAATGTGCTCATATACACAGCTGAATTGCTCTGATATAGAATTGTAAACTATAACAGTTCAGTAGTGAATATGAAAATTACAGTTAAACAGGAAGGCCTTCTTGTCATCTGACGGAAACAGGAAGACTCCACACAGGGAAATGCATGTACTTTTACTGAGTTTGAAGTACTTCAACTCTTGCTTCAACCACAATGTATGTTCATCTGATATTCTTTGTTTTTCAAGTCCAAGCTTTATTTTTTGAAGTGAGAGGAAATGAGGAGGATGTTGTCGTTTTTTTTACTAATGCTCTGCAATGCATTGAGAGGCTGCAAAGAGAGGAGTCTGACAATTTTCTGGCTTTATAGAGAGCTTAATGAGCATACTGTGCATGTGAATCATCTGAGCATGTGCAGTGTATTCTGTGAATTAAAGTTTTGTTAAAACATTGTAAAATATTTTAGGACAAATAAATGAACATGATAAACATTTGTTCAAAAGGAACGAACATTCAAAGACAGGACAAGAGAGACAAACAGACAGGCAGAGGGAGAAACAGACACAACAGAGAGGCAAACAGATTGATAGACAAATAAGAGACAGAAAGTGAGTCACAGAAAGGGATACAGAGCATATGTTCAGATTAATTGTTTAAATTTTAACTGTCTAAACAAGTACATGTTAAAAGAAAGTTTGGTAAGAATATGAAACGTGCCGTTAAAAATAAATGTAAATACAGGGCTGTACGCTTACTTTTTCAAGTGGTAGCACTGGTGCTAGCAAGTTAAAAATTTTAGTAGCACAAAGAAAAATTCAGTAGCACACCCGGGTGGACCGTTAAGATGTTTATTGTTGTTATTTGATATCAGAAATGATTTGTTAAAAAGCAATAAGAACAGGTTCTTTAACAGTACAACAACAACAGAACAACCTTATACACTTTTATCAGTCAGGTATTAACATTTTCTCACAGTTTCTCTTGTTAAAACACTCAAATATATATATATATATTTGTATATACTACAGTGTATACAAATATACAGTAAACGATGCAATTCATCATATAAATGATTATGATGGCTTTTAGAAATAACGAATTCACTTTTAACGATCAACCTACGAGGTTGGACACATTAGAAATTATTAATAGTGACTCGCGCTTATCTCACATTTCCTCTTAATGCGCATCTGTGTCCTGGCGCTGCTCCGCTGGAGCGTCTTTTTCCGCTAAAAAAATTACATTAAAAAAATGACACAAAAATGACCGCGGAAGGTGAAGTGCGTTATAGCGAGGGACCACTGTATGTAGTTCTTAAATATTTGAAATGACATGCACAGTATACACTTAGAACTACAACTCCCATTGAGCAGTTCTACCAACACAAATACTACTTTTTTTATACTACAGTACTTTTCTCAGTGCATGATGCCTGCCTGCGCAGCTCATTCGCACATGTGCGAGTGTTTACATATTTCTCTTCGCTACAGAAAGTTTCAAGTTTTCAGAGCATGCCATGTTCATGCCCTGCCAAACCCATATGTGTTTCCTAATGCAAAGTCATAGTTAGTAAGTCATAGTTGGTAAGACACATGTAGTAGCAACTAGATGCAATTATCACATGTGTCGGCCAGAGGGAACATTGATGTAGAGAAGCCATCATCTCCTTTGTGAATGAACTGGACAGAAGGAGTTGGGGAAAAGCCGATAGGTGGCACCACGGATGCTCCAGTTGTGAAAGCCAGTATCTTCTCTATTTTGGATGGTCCTTCGTCTTCTGTAAAAACAAAATATTATCAGTGGCAGTTGGGCTAATTAATTATGTGAATCATCTCTAAAGCAATTAACATCAGCTGATACTGAATAAATTGTCCAGTAAGAGTACCGTAAATTCCGGACTATAAGCCGCTACTTTTTCCCACGCTTTGAACACTGCAGCTAATACTATGATGCGGCTAATATATAATATAGTCTTTATTTTCCGACACTGTAATCACACTGTACATATAACCAAGTCCAGTTGCGTTCGATTCAATTTCCTTGAGATATTTAACCTATTAATATTCATTTTTAGGTCAAATCTATCCATTTTAATCAATTTTATCACTTCAAGCCCTGAACACTCGTATTTACGTGATTTCTCTCTGAGCCATAAATCTACCATGGAAAACCATATATCTGCCCTTCCCTTTAACATAGTGTTTCTCAACGGGGGCGGTACCACCCCCCAGGGGGCGTTAGGACAGTGTCAGGGGGCGTTTTGAATGATCCAGCTGAGAGGGGGGCGCTCAGACACAAATGGGGGGGCGTTAGTTTATTTTCACTTCTCAGTATTTTTTTATTTTTTTTTGCCAGAGAAATGCTTGTTAATCTCAATTTACGCATTTATATGAGGAAAAAATATATAGTTCATACATGAAATAAGTCGTGTGGACGCTCAATATGGCGTCGCCCTATTGTTTACCTTCCTCCCATAATGCATTTCGCGGTTGCCAGGCCAACCGACTCTGTTTGACAGCTCCTGACAGTTGACAGAAGTCGAACCTATGAATCGAACCCGAATTCGCGGGTTAAAATGCCACACCCAATCAAAATGTACACAAGCACAATTACGTATAAAAAGTTTAATATCAAAACTAAATCAAACAACATGGCGGAAAGCAAGAAGAAGTGCAGACAGTACAATATTGAGTATATTAACTATGGATTTATTCCCTCACCGACAAATATCCATCTCCCGATGTGCCTGATTTGCGAGCAGGTCTTTTCAAACGAAGTCATTATTATCATTATTACCATCTTCATCAATAAGCTTTTTTCCCCCCATGGTTGGTTGGGGGAGGGGGGGGGGGGGGGGCAGAGGAGCCTCGTGATGAGGTGAGGGGGGCATTTGTTCAAAAAAGGTTGAGAACCACTGCTTTAACACATCATCACTGGTAAATGTATTATTGCTTCAATGTGGAGCAGAAAATAACAGGATTTACAGACTGTAACATTCTGTAACAACAGACAACAGTACCAACAGTCAGTAACGTTAGTTTAAGACGTGACACTGTTCAAGTAAACAACCAATATAGAGAGGAGAGAGAGAGAGCGATGATCGCTGGTTTATTTTATTAAGTGTATTAATATTGAACATGTCGCGTGTCCAAATTGCACTGTAGAGCGACTACCAAACAAACAACAGGGCAGGGGAAAACTTTACCTGCCGGACACACTGGCCGTTCAATAAAACATCTCTCCAAAGCAATGCTGGTTTGTGTATAATTTATTGCAGCTAAAAACACAAGCAGTGACATGTTCACACAGTCCTAAATACGTTACGTTGCGTTGGTTAGATTAAACAACAATTTAGAAAAAACGATTTATAATTACCTTTTCCTCCTGGTGCCTGATGTCCAAGCGCTGAAGCGTTGTGCTTGATAACGCGGCGCACACTCTCTCCGGACTGGAACTGCAGTTGGCAGTGTCATGTTGCTGTGCTGTCCGGAGGGGAAATTGTGACTGTCCAGCCGGTCGCGGCTCGGCGTTGCAACGGTCGGTTTCTGCCCGACTGTTGTCGCATTTGATAAGGTTCTGATGGTCTCCGCTGACGCCAATACAGTGTGAAGTAACGCTGCTGCCTCGGTTAGGCTACTTGCAGGCTGTTGTGCAGACATTAGAGTTGTGAATCGCGCATTTTTTTTGAACCGAAGCCCGGAAGGGTTTACTGACACACCTTCCTGTTTTACTGAACCACCTTCCGTTTCAACTGAAAATCCTCTCACACACCATACTGAAATCCTCTCACACACACACTAGTGAAATGCTTTCATACACATAAGTGAAATGCTCTCATATATACTAGTGAAATCCTTTCACACATTATAGTGAAATATTTTCACATAATATACTGAAATCCTAATATAATATACTGAAATCCTCTCATTTGTGTGAGATAATACAAACCATGAATTTTATTTTCAGATGTGGAGGCACTTCAGATTTGACTTGGGTCTAGGCAAAGGGCAAGCAAATTTCAGACTGAAAAATGATGGTGGGGGCTTTGTTTAAGGTTTTTGTGATGCAGGGATGATTGTGCTTATATATATTTCTGTCCTTAATATTTCTGTTCTCTTTTACTGTCTGATTTTCTTACTCATTTTGTGAGTAATCTGCCCAGGGACTATGGGTGGAAAATAGCAATTTTGCTTAAACCTGGTATTCATCTTCTTTTGTTTTTATACAAGGTTAATGTTTTTCACAGGCATAAATCAGCTATATTTCATTGTTGCGGGAGACAATAAATTAAATAATATATCTGACATTACTGTGTCCTCCTCTGACTGTCATGCCTGTTGCAGCAGGTAGAGAGAGGAGATGCTGTTTACAACAACCTGCAGAATTTTAAAATTTCATAGCAAACTCAGTTGTGTTTGTTGAACAAGTGGTTTGATAAATGACATATTGGCATTTTACTCATTACAGTTTTATTGCAGTTACAGTTGTCATATAATAACATAAATTGCAACACTAGTTATAAAAGTCTAGTTAGAAATTGTTACTACTGTACATTGTGATTTATGCATTACTGCATGAAATCAGTTACAACACAGAGATACAGCACAACTCTGACGAGCAACTGAACAGTATCACACGCTTTTGGTCTGTTTGAAAATTTCAGCACAATGCCTGTATGTTGTAGGAATGAGCAGTTCTCCAGATGATACTGGCTGTTTAGATTCATATCCTTCAATCTGCAGCCTGTTTGAGTCGAGATGCTATCGTAGCATCATTAGGCTCGTTTGAGATGAGAGTAGATCAACTCAGAGTTCAGGGTTACACTCAGGGGGTCCGTGGTCTAATGTGTATCAGTTTAGGGGTCCTTGGTGTAAAAAAGTTTAAGAACCACTGGGCTAATATACCATTTCATTTTCTAAACACTGTATGCCATATTGTGAAATCGTTCAATCTAGCATTATTTTGTGTAAATAAACCATCACCTAAAGTCAAGGCCTATCGTAGGACGTTATAAATCTTTTTTATATGTCAATACAATATGCCACCCCTCTACAGATTGTGACCCTATCTGGCCCCCCCAAGAAAAAAATCCTAGACACACCCCTGTGCAAGACCTAGGACATGATGGGAAACGCCGTGCTCTCACCTGATCTAACAGCTGATTGGTTTAGATGTTGACTTTACTATATGAAGTTTTATAGAAACTTCTCTATTTTGTTGAAGTGGAGGTGGAGTTGAATTTTATTTTTCTGATTTTAAAGGTTCATTGTGTTAACAGAATACATGTTGTGTCAGTTAGTGACTAAATCAATCAGTTTTACAGATCATAAACTGCCTACAATAATTGTTGTCTAATATATATTAACATTGCACTGATTTTGATATTGAAGTCTTTATCAACACCAAATCTTCTGATAAGTGATGTGATTGTTAAGAACATGGGTACAGACGTGAACCCCTGACAGTCTGAGTATCTGACAGATCAATAATATGATATAGCTTTTCTCCTCTTTCTTCTGTGTTTGACTATTAATGTTTTTAATGTATTGACATGCTGCATCATTTATACACAGCAGCAAACTGAAAAGATGCTGATTTACATGAGAATTCATGTCACATTGAGGTTTAACCATGAATAGAAATCACAAATCACATGCAGAACACTTTAATGCCATAAACAACTGGAAAGTGTGTGTACAAACTGATATACAGGTCTGAGAACATTTTAATAAATCTGAATCAGATCTAATGGGATGTGAGTGTTTCTGCAACTTCCTGTAAGGCTGGTCCACACTCCAACATAGCTGGCAGCGATAATACACCTCGAACCCAAACTGCTACCCGAAATTAAACAAAAACATGAAGAAGACTGAAGGCTGCTGGAAATTGTCTGACTTGACCACAGCTTTTTGTCTCTGCCCCCTGCTGCTGCCACCTGATCTCATCTGCTTTCCAGACTGCTTTTCCAACAGCATTTCAGTTGTTCATATGAGAGCTCAGTAGTGTGTGTAAGAGCGTTTCACTAGTGTGTATGAGAGCGTTTCAGTAGTGTGTATGAGAGCGTTTCACTAGTGTGTATGAGAGCGTTTCACTTGTGTGTATGAGAGCATTTCAGTAGTGTGTATGAGAGCATTTCAGTAGTGTGTATGAGAGCGTTTCAGTAGTGTGTATGAGAGCGTTTCAGTAGTGTGTATGAGAGCGTTTCAGTAGTGTGTATGAGAGCGTTTCAGTAGTGTGTATGAGAGCGTTTCACTAGTGTGTATGAGAGCATTTCACTAGTGTGTAT
>JAJDFG010000451.1:162500-178786 GCA_021039105.1 Scomber colias
CACCATGAACGTCTGCGGAGAGACAAATAAAACAACACACTGAACATGACCATCATTTTATCAGCTTGATATTTCAATACTTTTTTTCCAAATTTAATGAGGAAACTGCAAATAAACCTGTGGTCCTGTGTAGTATCTCTTTAATTTGTTGTCAAGTTGTTGTACTAAACTTAAAGTCTGCGTAAAGTAAGAATACATATGTGTTCTGAGTTTGACATACCACAGAAAAGTGTGTTGTTAACCACCCTGCCAAATTTGAATGATTAAAAAAAATCGCCAAATATATGAAATTAGGCTTCAAAGTTGTGTAAAAATCAGCCTCTTTCTCTGCTCCCAAACGCTGTGGGCGTGGCCGCCGAGTCCGCTGAAGCCCCGCCCCCTACCAAGTGTCACCTGTCAATCAAAGTCACCACCTCTACCCGAAACATGGACGCTACGTCTGAGAGCTTTCTGCTGCTAACTCAGCTGCTAACACGGTGGCTAGCTCAGCGGCTAACTCAGCTAACTGGCTAACTGTAGACTGTAGTAGTAGTCGTGTGTGCTGAATGTATTTATACCTCTACAGCAGCAGGGGCGGGTTTATGCTAATCACTAAATCCTGAACACAGAAATCTTGAAACACAGTGTGTGAAGCCTAGCTCCACAATTCAAATCTAAATGGTTGAAATGCTTTTTACACCTTTTTTAGAAATACATTTATGACCTATTTAATGTGTTTAGAAGAAAATGTCTGAATTCACTTTACACGGTCTTTAACTAATATACTAATATTGGGATTGAATGAAATTAGCGGAAAAGAAAAAAACATGTCTGATGAACAATATAGTTGATTTGTCAAAAATGATAATGTTGTGTATCGTGTCGTGTATGGACATATTATTTACACATACAGTGAGGCTTGAAGCTACTCATAATCAGTGTTCAAGATCACAGTGGCAATATTTTTCATTAAATGGATGAAAATGCGAGACCCTCTGTTTTTGGTAGAAAGGGTCCAGTTCCTCCAACGGGGTGTTGAGGAGCTCAGTGGGTGGAGCCCCGTAGAAGAATGGGAGGCGTTTCCCGGCCTCCAGGTCACTGGTTGGTTTCGGCTTGTCTCCCTCAGATACCTGTCAACATAGATCCAGCCAATCAGTTTTGACTTGTAGTTTGTCAGACTTCTGGAAGTGAAGTGAAGTGTTGTTAAATTTAGTGAAATGAGGTTCATGCGGAGTTAAGTGAAGTCAAAGTTAAGTGAGGCAAGAGTACTGATTCCTTGTTATTGACAGCTGAAAGGTACGACTGCGTATTAGGGCCATATGTAAAAAAAATAATTAAATACTGACCTGGGGGGCGAGGGAGGGGTAAAATTTCGAAAAAACCCCCCCCCTGAGATTAAAGTAAAATTTGCGGTGGGAAAAATACAATCTTGAGAGAAATACAATGTTTTTTCAAAGTCCGGATGCTTTGGATGAAATGGTGATTCTGGGTTAAGATAACAACTATCTCCTTTTTGCTAAACCCAACTAAAAAGTCCAATTTGAGCGACTTATTAGTGAGACTAGTGAAGTTTTGTTCTTGAAATATTACTCCATCTAATATTTACTGACATCTATGACCCTAATACGCTGTCGTAGAAAGGTGATCGAACATGTATTGTACATCTTTTTTCTTGCTCCTCTGTTGCTCCTTCTGCTTGAGGGCCTGCAGCGACTCCGGTGTGAAGCGTCTGAAGACCTCCGTACCAACAGGGGGCAGCAGAGACGCCACCCTGGCATTCTGCAGCTCTGCCCGCACTCTACTGTCGCTTAACTGCTTCCTGATGGAAGAAGGGGAAGAAGGTTAGGTACCGGCACAAATATGATGGACCCAAAACAAATCTCCCAGACTCTGGACCATGCATGGCAGTGGCGTGCACAGGCTTTTTGAAGGGCAGGGGCGAAAAGAAAAAAAAGGGCACATACAGCGCGTCCTCGCCACTGAAGAGGGCACTTTAGTACGTGTTTTTGCCACCCAAGAGGGCAGTTTCGTGTGTTTTGCCAACCAGGAGGGCAGTTTAGTGTGTTTTGCCACCCAAGAGGGCAGTTTAGTGTGTTTTGCCAGCCAGGAGGGCAGTTTAGTGTGTTTTGCCAGCCAGGAGGGCACACTAGCACGCGTTCTGGTTACCAAGAGGGCACCTTAGCATGCGTTCTGGCTCCCAAGGGGGCACCTTGGCACGCGTTTTGGCTACCAAGAGGGCACTTTAGCACACGTTCTGGCTCCCAAGAGGGCACCTTAGGGCACTTTAACACGCATTTTTCAACAATTGCCCCCCCCCCCCCTCCCTCCCCCCCTTGTGCACACCACTGATGCATGCTGATGTCATTCCACCTCAATGGGAGTTTGCCCCAGTGGTCACTCATGGTACTGCAGGTAACAATAACCCCCCTGTTCCCCATAGACCTCCAGTATAAAACAGATGTTTATAAAGTGATGACGGGACATCTCCAACTGAAAACATTACATTACTCTTTGTGTTTTGACTTTCTCAGGTCCTAGAAAAGACATTTTAAAGTGCATGAAATGATGTTTTTTGAATGTGTCACTGCTCTGATTCACACCTCTAACCTTCATAGAAACAGCAGCTGACGATCATGCGTAGTCTTATTAGCTGTCTATGAGACCAGTAACATTGAGGAGATCGTCACAATTCGTGGCCGGTAAGAGAATCACTACTAAGCATGTGCAAATCATAATCTGTAAAATATAATGACTGTATGTTGGTCTGTTCGGGTCTACAGTAGATCCCCGGGAAGTGAAAAGAAGCCATTGTGCGGAGGTTGTGACACTCAGAAAAATGTATCCGCTGATTTACAGACGTCTCTTTCACGATGTGATCCTATGGAAAAAAGTATTTTTAGGCCCAATAGCGTCACGTGAGGTTCAAGCTACACAGTTTGGCCACTATTGGGGCTTTTCTACTATACAGTTCTAGCACTCAACTCGACTTGACTCTACTTGTTTTTAGGGATAGTACCTGGCTCATGTCAATTAATCGTAGTGTTCACTGTTGCCATGACAGCAAAGGTTGCATATCTTTAAGGACTTTGAAAAGCTTCCTTCCTTCCTTCCTTCCTTCCTTCCTTCCTCCTTTCCTACCTTCCTACCTTCCTACCGTTCTCCCCTCCTTCCTTCCTTCCTCACCTCCTTCCTCCCTTCTTTCCTACCTTCCTCCCTTCTACCTTCCTCCCTCCCTTCCTTCCTTCCTTCCTACCTTTCTCCCTTCCTTCCTTCCTCACCTCCTTCCTCCCTCCTTTCCTTCCTTCCTTCCTTCCTTCCTTCCTACTTTTCTCTCTTCCTGCCTTCCTTCCTCCCTTCCATCCCTCCCTTTTTCCTTCCTTCCTTCCTCACCTCCTTCCTCCCTCCCTCCTTTCCTTCCTTCCTTCCTTCCATCCCTCCTCCCTTCCTTCCTTCCTTCCTCCCTCCTTTCCTTCCGTCTTCCTTCCTTCCTTCCTTCCTACCTTTCTCCCTCCCTCCCTCCCTTCCTTCCTTCCTTCCTACCTTTCTCCCTTCCTCCCTCCCTTCCTTCCTTCCTTCCTTCCTTCCTTCCTTCCTTCCTACCTACCTCTCTCCCTCCCTTCCTCCCTTCCTTCCTTCCTTCCTACATTTCTCCCTTCCTTCCTTCCTTCCTTCCTTCCTTCCTTCCTTCCTTCCTTCCTTCCTTCCTTCCTTCCATCCCTCCTTCCTTCCTTCCTTCCTTCCTCCCTTCTTTCCTACATTTCTCCTTCCCTCCCTTCCTTCCTTTCTACGTTTCTTCCTTCCTTCCTTCCTGCCTTCCTTCCTTCCTTCCTACCTTTCTCCCTCCCTCCCTCCCTTCCTTCCTACCTTTCTCCCTCCCTCCCTCCCTTCCTTCCTTCCTTCCTTCCTTCCTACCTTCCTACCTTTCTCCCTCCCACCCTTCCTTCCTTCCTTCCTTCCTTCCTCCCTCCCTCCCTCCCTTCCTTCCTCCCTTCCTTCCTTCCTTCCTACATTTCTCCCTCCCTCCCTTCCTTCCTTTCTACATTTCTCCTTTCCTTCCTTCCTTCCTTCCTTCCTTCCTTCCTCACCTCCTTCCTCCCTCCTTTCCTTCTGTCTTCCTCCCTTCCTTCCTTCCTTGACTCGAGGACAACAGGAGTGTTAAAAAAACCCATTTATTACACTATTGCACATAAAACTTTAAAGGCAGCACCGTCTCAGCAAGCAGGGGCGCGTGCACAACAGAGTGATAGATTAACTTGACGTGCAAATAATTTAAAAAAAACCTTCGAAATGCTCGTGCCGCCCCCCATGAGTCATGACAAAGTGCCGCCCTTGGCCCTTACCCAATTCGCTCATATACAGTAAAAGACCACTACTGAGTATCCACTAATGTACCCATGTGTCTGGGCGTGTTTCCAAATTATAAAGTGAAAAGAAGTGAACTGAAGCAAATGTTTCATTCTTATTGATTACCATTGCTGTACTGTTCTCCAACAATCATACATTTATATTAGACCTGCAACAATTAGTTAACAATTAATCAAGAGAAAGAAACTGAATCTGAATCTACTTAAGAAACTATTTTGATAAGCAAATAATGGTTTTAGTCATTTCTATGTAAAAGTAAAAAGTATTATTTAATATTTGCTGGTTGCACCTTCTTACATGTGAGTATATGAAGCTTATATGGAGTCATACATGACAGTTATCTGACTATACTTTGGATTTTAAACCATTGATCTAACAAAACAAGACATTTGAAAGACATCGCCTTGGTTTTTTCTAACAGTTTGCAAACAAAACAATTACCTCATTATAATCATGCAAATAATTAAGTCAATTAGTCAGACTTACAACTGTGCAGGAGAAAGCTTCAGCTTATTAGTTCTCTCCAAAAGCACCTGTCTCTCCTCCTTACTCCCCCAAAACTCAAAAAAAGATTTCTTTCTGCTCATCATGTGTCCTTTGCTTCTAACACGACTGTCTCATCTGTCCCTGCAGCCTGATGATGTTTATGTTCTTACTTCACTGTGCTCTGTGCAAATCTTAATGTAATTGCCCAGAGCCATGCAGCTGCAGGGGTGGGGTCGCTGTGTGAGTATCGTTAGCTCCTCCCCGGCTCTTTGTCTGTTGCTACGGTGACAGGCATCTAAAATTGTCCAACTGCAGCTTGACTCTTCTGTGCTCTCTGTCCCTCACAATGTTTTCTTCTATCTGCAGCCAGCATGTTTCATTATTATGCAGCTAAAATTCCTCTCTTCATGATCGTAGTAGATAGACACGCACACATGCATGCACGCACACACACACACACACACACACACACACACACACACACACACACACACACACACACATATTCCCAGATGAACAACAGACTTCCTGCCTGGATTTCTTCACCAGAACATTGTGGACTATATTCCTGGAAACACACAGAGAGCCTTGTTTAATCTCCTCCACACACACACACACACACATCTACTCAGCCAAACATCCATCCTGTTTTGACAGAACTTCTTCAGGAGAGCTGTGTCTCTAAACACTTACTGTAAATGACACTAAAAACACTGTAAATGACTATAAGACTCACACACACACACACACACACACACACACACACACACACACACACACACACACACACACACACACACACACACACACACACACACAGGTCGAGCCAAGTAATGCTAGAACTGTATAATGGAAAAGCACCAATAGTGTGTTGCAGGTTAACCATAAAAGGACACGATAATAGCACAGTGAAGTGAAAGACAATAACACTGTCTCATAATAGAAACAGTCCACATATGGAGCATAAGAGCTGCTGCATGTGACTGAACTTCTGGGAAGGGACATGTCAGAAAAAAACAAGCTAAAAAATAAATATCATTTGTTTTTCATGCTGCCACAAAACCAGTTTCTTCTTGACTGCAGCCAGCCTGCGACCCCTACTGACATGGACTCTATCCCACCTACATATATTACAAATGGTATTAATGTTAAAAAAAAAAAAAAAAGATTTAAATTTAGTAATTTTGAATCCTCCATACTGGACAGTGTGTTTAAATGTTTGAAAGATTTAAGTTGAGTCATTTTAAACCCTCCATACAGGATAGTGATTTAACTTTAGTCATTATGAACCCTCCATACCGGTCAGTAATTTGACTTGTCATTTTAAACCCTCCATACAGGACAGTCTCTTTAAATGTTTGAAAGACTTCACTTTAGTCACTATAAACCCTCTATACCGGACAATAATTTAACTTTAGTCACTATAAACGCTCCATATCGGACAGTAATTTAACTTTAGTCACTATAAACCCTCCGTACACCGGACAGATTCAACGTGTACTGTCTCTTTAAATGCTATATTACACCAGGGAGTACTATAACTTTACTTTAGTCATTATAAACCCTACATACACAAGACAGTAATATAACTTTAGTCACTATAAAACCTCTGTATACAAGACAGAATTATAACTTTAGTCACTATAAACCCTCCATACACCAGACAATAATTTAACTTTAGTCATTATAAACCCTCCATACACTGGACAGACTCGACGTGTACTGTCTCTTTAAATGCTATATTACACCAGACAATAATATAACTTTAGTCATTATAAACCCTCCTTACACCGGACAGACTCGACGTGTACTGTCTCTTTAAATGTTATATTACACCAGACAATAATATAACTTTAGTCATTATAAACCCTCTATATCCCAGACAATAATATAACTTTAGTCATTATAAACCCTCCTTACACCGGACAGCCTCGACGTGTACTGTCTCTTTAAACGTTTGAACGCCGGACGCGCGGCCTGTCCCTAACGTCACAGCTGTCCATGAGGGAGAAGATGGCGGCGCTGCAGCGGAGCTTCATAGAGATCTGTGGCTTTGAGAGGGAAACTCTGCAGAGGTTCCGAGAAGTCACAGTAAACCTCGGTAAATGTCGACACGGAGCTCTCACACAGCTCGCTCACCCTAACACCTCTCTAGTTTTCTCACAGCATGTCTAAACTCGACAGTGTTTCATGTTTTTATTAATGACCATGCTAACAACAGCTAGCCGGCTGCTAACATGCTTGTGAGCTAATGTTAGCAGCTGATTGATAAAGGTGCGATTTACGTTATTTATCGTGACAAGTGGCCCTTAATCTTTAAATTTAAACCTTGGTAGGTGGCGTGTAGTGTTGAAGGGTTTGTCCATCTCTTCAGTCAAGGTTAAAATGACCTGTTTTCTCTTTAGCCTCAGCGTGTTAGCCGGTAAATTAAGGCTGTCAAACAGAAAACCTGAAATAAGTCACATTACTAATACTACCTAAAGTACAATATTACGGTACTACTACGACTTTATACTTCCACTCCGCTACATCTCAGAGGGAAATATTGTACTTTCTACTCCACTACATTTATTTGTCAGCTTTAGTTACTTTTCAGATGAAGATTTGACACAATGGATAATATAACAAGCTTTTAAAATACAACACATTGTTAAAGATGAAACCAGTGGTTTCCAACCTTTTTGTCTTTTGACGTCTTACAAAAAGCAGTGTGTAGTCGGCTCACATTTCAGATGTCTGAGTTAAAAAAAACTGAAAACACATTTGTGAATCAGAACTTGGTTGTTTCTTCTTTCCTCTCCCATTAATCATCTCACCAGCCCTCACATTTATCTGCTGACCCTTTGGAGAGGCCCCACCCCTAGGTTGGGAACCACTGGACTAAACTAGCTAACTGTATATAAAGTAGTATAAACTAGCTAACTGTATATAAAGTAGTATAACTGTATATAAAGTCGTATAAACTAGCTAACTGTATATAAAGTAGTATAAACTAGCTAACTGTATATAAAGTAGTATAAACTAGCTAACTGTAGTATAAACTAGCTAACTGTATATAAAGTAGTATAAACTAGCTAACTGTATATAAAGTAGTGTAAACTAGCTAACTGTATATAAAGTAGGATAAACTAGCTAACTGTATAAAGTAGTATAAACTAGCTAACTGTATATAAAGTAGTGTAAACTAGCTAACTGTATATAAAGTAGTATAAACTAGCTAACTGTATATAAAGTAGTGTAAACTAGCTAACTGTATATAAAGTAGTGTAAACTAGCTAACTGTATATAAAGTAGTATAAACTAGCTAACTGTATATAAAGTAGTATAAACTAGCTAACTGTATATAAAGTAGTGTAAACTAGCTAACTGTATATAAAGTAGTATAAACTAGCTAACTGTATATAAAGTAGTATAAACTAGCTAACTGTATATAAAGTAGTGTAAACTAGCTAACTGTATATAAAGTAGTGTAAACTAGCTAACTGTATATAAAGTAGTGTAAACTAGCTAACTGTATATAAAGTAGTATAAACTAGCTAACTGTATATAAAGTAGTGTAAACTAGCTAACTGTATATAAGGTAGTGTAAACTAGCTAACTGTATATAAAGTAGTGTAAACTAGCTAACTGTATATAAAGTAGTGTAAACTAGCTAACTGTATATAAAGTAGTATAAACTAGCTCCACCTCCAGCAGCTACAACAGTAACATGCTGCTCTAACACTGATGCTTCACTATTAATAATCTAATGATGTCATATATAATAATATATCACTACTTTTACTGTAATACTGCATCACTCATAATACTGCAGTACTTTTACTGTAATACTGCATACTACATCACTATAATACTGCAGTACTTTTACTGTAATACTGCATACTACATCACTCATAATACTGCAGTACTTTTACTGTAATACTGCATACTACATCACTATAATACTGCAGTACTTTTACTTTAGTAGTATTTGTCATGCAGGAATTGGTACTTTCTTTCAGGAATTATGTGTCCTGCTGTAAAATATTAGCTTGTGACTTTGCATCAAGATAGAAAACACTGGAACAAATATGAAATAGCTGCTGATAATAAAGTGTTTAATTTTGCGTCATGTCTACCTTCCATTCTTACGTGATTTACAAGAGAGTAACAACTTGAGAAACTGGTTAAAGATCTGTATACAGTAGAGATCAGTGTAGTATTTAGGGGAACTAAAACATGTATGTGTGTGTGTGTGGTTTCTCTATTCTTTAGGTCTCAGTCCTCTTCCTGGTGGAGTTAAGTTCCCGGACAGTGCCGGAGCCTTTCATTATGAGGACAGTGGGAAGCTGCTGTCTGTCACCAGCAACAGATTCATTCACTGGTGTGTTACAGTCGTCTCTTCACATCATGTACATGTTTCTCACCGGGCTGCTGAATCATTGAACCATGTGCAATTTATAGTTTGTGGAGTCATATTTCAAGCTTAATTTCTCTCTCTGATTTTCATTATTGATTTCACGATGTACGTAATTGATTAATTGAGTAATTTAAGGCTGGGGCGACGCTCCTAAGAGAGAAAAGTAGACAGCGAAAACAGAGCTGTTAATCAAGAGTGGACCCTCTGACCCTTCGTCTAGACAGAAAGAGTAGCTTTTAGCAGTGTGTTTAGAAGATCAACAGCGAGGCGTTCAGGTACATGGTTAAGTGTAGGTCACCCACGTTTTGTAAGTGCTCAGAGCCCAAAGGAGAAAGAAATGTTAAATAACCCTCCTGTTGTCCTTGAGTCAAGAAAGGAAGGAAAGGAGGGAAAGGAGGAGGAAGGAAGGAAGACAGAGCAAGGAAGGGAGAAGGAAGGAAGGAAAGGACAGAGGAAGGAAGGGAGGAAGAAGGAGAGGAAGGAAGGGAGACAGAAGGAAAGGACAGAAGAAGGAAGGGAGGAAGAAGGAAAGAAAGGAGGAAGGAAGGGAGGAAGAAGGAAAGAAAGGAGGAAGGAAGAAGGAAGGAAGGAATGGAGGTAGGAAGACAGAAGGAAAGGAGGGAGGAAGGAAGACGGAAGGAAAGGAGGGAGGGGAGGAAGGGTTGAATAAGGACGCAGGAAGTAAGGGAGGAAATGAAAGAAGGAAGGAGGGAGGGAGGGAGGAAGGAAAGAAGGAAGGAAGAAAGAAAGAGAGAGGGGAACAGTCAAAACAGACGGGGTCAATTTGACCCGGGAGGACGACAGGAAGGTTAAAGATTCAATATTTTATTTGGAGGTTTTTAATCCTTCCTCGGTCGTGTGTGCAGGTCGACCTCGGGCGACACGGTGCAGCTGCTGGAGCAATCTCTGGACACCAACCTGCTCAACAACGCCGTCAAAGTTAAGTTCAGCCACTGCACCGTGCTGCCGGGCGGAGTCACCATCCAGGAGACGCTCAACAATGTCGTCATCCTCATCAGCACCAATCAGAGCGTCCACAGGCTGGTGCTGCCGCATCCGACGCGCATGTATCGCAGCGTGAGTTCAACCTTCTTCTTCTTCTTCTTCTTCTTCTTCTTCTTCTTCTTCTTCTTCTTCTTCTTCTCCTTCTTCTTCTTCTTCTTCTCCTTCTTCTTCTCCTCTTCTCCTTCTCCTTTTTCTTCTCCTTTTCGTCCTCCTCCTTCTCCTCCTCCTTTTCCTTCTCTCCTCCTCCTACTGCTTCTTTTTCCTCCTTTTTCACCTCCTTCTCCTCGTCCTCCTCCTTCTTGTCCTTCTCTTCCGCCTTGTCCTTTTCCTTCTTCTCCTCCTCCTCCTTCTCCTCCTCCTCTCCTCCTCCTCTCCTCCTCCTTCCTCTTTCCCTCCTCCTTCTTCTCCTCCTCCTTCTCCTTCTCCTCCTCCTTCTCCTCTTCTTTTCCTTCTCTTCCTCCTCCTCCTCCTTCTCCTCCTCTTCCTCCTCCTGTTAAATCACCACTAATATATAATAACCATATAACCGTTCTGTGTGTTCAGGAGCTGGTGACGGAGCTCCACATGCAGTCCGTCTTCTCTGACGTTGGGAAGCTGAGTCTGCAGGATCCGTCTCACAGCGCCGTCATCCCGACCGCGGTGGGACAGACAGGAAGTCCGAGTACCTCCGCAGCCTGGCTCAGTCAGCAGGGGGAGGCTCACTACGCCCTCGCTTCACCCGCAGGAGGCATCATGGTCGTTACTCTGCCGCCTCACGACACACAAGGTTTGTCTCCATGCGGTTTAGTTTAAATGTAAAGGGTTAAAAAGTGAAAATAAACGTATGAATAACTTGCACACATCCTTTTTTTGTGGACCCAGCATCAAATTTCTGCTTTTAATCCATTTTGAGAGAATATATTAGAGGATTATGGTAAAAATGTCTAAGTGGTGTAACCATAAAAACTTTGTACCAAATAATTCAACTTGCTTAAAAACAGTAAATAGTCAATAAAACACCATATCAACTAGTTTGGCATGATCTTACATTATAACTTTTATATTAAATAAAGCTAATGGAATACTATTGTTCTAAATATTACATTTAATCTGGGTAACCATGGAGACCAGGAAACATTTACAGTCATTATTAGTATAAGTCCACGTACATACACTGTAGGTCAGAGGTGTCAAACTCATCGTCATTCAAGGGTCACATACAGACCAATTTGATCTGATATGGGCCGGATCATTAAAAGGAAGGAAGGGAGGAAGGAAGAGGAGAGAAGACGGTAAGGAAAGATGGAAGGAAGGACAGATGGAAGGAAGAGACGACAGGAAGAAAATATGGAAGAAGAAAGGGAGGATCGAAGGAAGAGGAGAGAAGACAGTAAGGAAAGATGGAAGGAAGGAAGGAAGGAAGTAGTGAAAGACAGATGAAAGGAAGAAAAAGAAGGAAGAGAGGAAGATGGAAGAAAGGAAGGAAGGAAAGATTGAAGGAAGGGAGGAAGGAAAGATTGAAGGAAGGGAGGAAGGAGTGAAAGATAGATGGAAGAGAAGACGGAAGGGAGGAAAGATGGAAGGAAGAGGACAGAAGACAGTATGGAAAGATGGAAGGAAGGAAGGGAGGAAGGAAAGATTGAAGGAAGGGAGGAAGGAGTGAAAGACAGATGGAAGAGAAGACGGAAGGGAGGAAAGATTGAAGGAAGGGAGGAAGGAGTGAAAGACAGATGGAAGAGAAGACGGAAGGGAGGAAAGATTGAAGGAAGGGAGGAAGGAGTGAAAGACAGATGGAAGAGAAGACGGAAGGGAGGAAGGATGGAAGGAAGAGGACAGAAGACAGTATGGAAAGATGGAAGGAAGGAAGGGAGGAAGGACAGATGGAAGGAAGGAAGGAAAAGTGGATGGAAAGATGGAAAGAAAGTGAGCCGGCCACATGTTTGACACCCCTGCTGTAGGTGGATAAAATCTTTAATGTTTAATGTTCTTTTGTGTGTGTGTGTGTGTGTGTGTGTGTGTGTGTGTTAACAGGGAGTGTGTCGGTGGTGGAGCTGAAGAGGAGCTCCATGATGCAGAGGATCTCCGGCTGGATGCCGAGCGTCATCCGAGGGGAGCAGACTCCGGCCGACTTGGCCCTCAGTCTGGTTGTCAGAGAGCTCGAGGAAGACTCCTTCATCTTCGCCCTCTGCCAGGATCTCAAACTGCGCATGTGGTCCTTCAGGGTCAGCTGCTTAACTTACATATTAAAACCAAGATTAGGGTTTAGATATTAGATCATTTAAAGTCCGTGTAAAGTCAGAATAAATATGTGTTCTGAGTTTGACATACCACAGAAAAGTGTGTTGTTAACCACCCTGCCAAATTTGAATGATTAAAAAAATCGCCAAATATATGAAATTAGGCTTCAAAGTTGTGTAAAAATCAGCCTCTTTCTCTGCTCCCAAACGCTGTGGGCGTGGCCGCCGAGTCCGCTGAAGCCCCGCCCCCTACCAAGTGTCACCTGTCAATCAAAGTCACCACCTCTACCAGAAACATGGACGCTACGTCTGAGAGCTTTCTGCTGCTAACTCAGCGGCTAACTCAGCTGCTAGCTCGGTGGCTAACTCGGCGGCTAACTCAGCTAACTGGCTAACTGTAGACTGTAGTAGTAGTAGTGTGTGCTGAATGTATTTCTACCTCTACAGCAGCAGGGGCGGGTTTATGCTAATCACTAAATCCTGAACACAGAAATGTTGAAACACAATTTGTGAAGCCTAGCTCCACAATTCAAATCTAAATGGTTGAAATGCTTTTTACACCTTTTTTAGAAATACATTTATGACCTATTTAATGTGTTTAGAAGAAAATGTCTGAATTCACTTTACACGGTCTTTAAAGATGCCGTCCTGTTGTTTGTCCCGTTCAGGAGCAGGTGTGCTTGCTGGAGGCGGACATGTTGGAGTACATGCCGGCCTGTAAGGGGGTGAAGCGTCTGTCCGGTCAGAGTAACCGGCTGCGGCTGACGTTCTGCGCCACCACCGGTCTGTGCGTAGCCGTCTACCTCGCCGTGCCGCAGAGGGGCCAGTTCATCGTCCTGCAGCTGGTCGGCACCGACAACAACCGCTACAGCCTCGACCACATCTCCTCTCTGTTCTCTACGCAGGTAAACAGGAAGTGGAAGTGGAAGGTTGATAAAGGACAAGTTCACAGTTTTTCCTCTCTGTAAAACCAGTGTCCACATAGTCTTTCTTTCCTTTTTTCTTTTTCTTTCTTTCTTTCTTTTTCCTATGTTTGTTTGTTTGTTTTTTTGTTTGTTTGTTTGGAAGTGGAGGGTTAATAAAAGGGCAAGTTCACTGTTACAGGAAGTGATAGAGGATAAAATCCACATTGTCCACACAGTCTTTCTTTCTTTCTTTTTCCTTTGTTTCTTTCTTTTTCTTTCTTTCTTTCTTTCCTTCTTTCTTTTGTCCCTTTTTCCCTTTGTTTTTTTCTTTCTTTCTTTTTTCTCCTTATGTCTTCATTTTCTTCTTTCTTTTCTCATTCTTTCTGTCCTCATCTTGTTCTTTCTTCCTCTTCTTCTTTCTTTCTTTCTCTTTTTCATTCTTTCTTTCCTCATCTTACTCCTTTTTCTTTATTTTTTCTTTCCTTCTTTCTTTAACCTTCTGTCTTTCTTTCTCTCTTTCCTTTTTTTCATTCTTTCTTTCCTCATCTTCCCCCTTGTTCTTCCTCCTCTTGCTTTCCTTCTTTCTTTTTCCTTCTTTGTTTGTTTCTTTCCTCATCTTCCTTCTTGTTTTTTCTTTCTTTCTTTCTTTCTTTCTTTCTTTCTTTCTTTCTTTCTTTCTTTCTTTCTTTCTTTCTTTCTTTCTTTCTTTCAGACATCTGAAGCTTCATATTAGCTTCACATCAACTTTTAAGTACATTTTTTTAGCCCAGAAGGACGACTGTTCCTTCCTTCCTTCCTTCCTTCCTTCCTCCCTCCCATCCATCTATCCTTCCTTCCTTCCCTTTTTCCTTACTGTCTTCTTTTTCTTTCTTTCTTCCAGCCTGCCGTCCTACCTACCTTCCTTCCTTCCTTCCTTCCTTCCTTCCTTCCTTCCTTTTGTCTTTCCTAACTCCATAGAGGACTGAAGAAACTATACATTCCTTCCTTCCTTCCTTCTTTCTTTCCTTCTTTCTTTCCTTCTTTCTTTCCTTTCTTTCTTCCTTCCTTCTGAACAGGAGGAATAATTACAGCAAGATAAACTGCTCTAATGTTCATTTTGGCTCCTGATTGTTGTTTTTAAGAGAGATTTGATATATTATAAACCTGTCCTGTCGTCGTCCCCGCTAAATAAATTAAACTTTTATCAGCTGGAGAAACTCCAAACAGCTGCTTTCACTCAGATGTTCCAGATTAAATTTCACTGGTCGAATAAAAACAAAAGAAAATCTGCCAAAGAAACGAAAAGAACATTAAACTTTATATAAATAGTAAATTAAGAAGAAAAGACGCCATTTAAATCTGTTTAGAAACGTCTGTCTTCCTTCCTTCTTTCTTTCTTCCTTCCTTCTTTCTTACTTTCTTTCTTTCTTTCTTTCCTTCCTTTGTTCCTTCCTTCCTCCCTCCCTTTCTCCCTTTCTTCCTTCCTTCCTTCCTTCTTTTCCTTCCTTCCTGTCTTCTTTTCCTGCCTTCCTTCCTGTCTTCTTTTCCTTCCTTCCTGTCTTCTTTTCCTTCCTTCCTTCCATCTGTCCTTCCTGCCTTCCTTCCTTCCTTCCTTCCTTTCTTCCTTCTTTACTTACTTACTTACTTACTTACTTCCATCTGTCCGTCCTTCCTTCTATCTGTCCTTGAATCTGTCCTTCCTGCCTTCCTTCCACCTGTCCTTCCTTCCTTCCTTCCACATGTCCGTGCTTCGTCCCTCCCTCCCTCCCTCCCTCCCTCCCTCCCTCCCTCCCTCCTTCCTTCCTTCCTTTCCCTCAATCTTTCATTCTTGTCTTCTTTTTCTTCCTTCCTTCCTTCCTTCCTTCCAAATAAGATCAAATTGAGCTGCGTGTGGCCTTTAAATGTAAATGAGTCTGATTTAATTGATAATGAATATAATCGTTATATATATTTATTATATTAATGAATCTCTCTCTCTGCCAACAGGAGACTCTGGTGGATTTCACTCTGACCCCGACAGATATTTGGGGTGTTTGGGTCGACGACTCCAACACCACCATCGTCAAATACATCAACTTTGAACAGTAAGTCATTTAATAAACTTATTTAGACCACAGACTGTATAAAAGAAATGGACGTAACATCCATGACGTCACCCATTGGTTTGTGGACTGCTGCTCAGAAGCCAATAGTTTCGAATCTAGGCAGCGCCATCTTGAAAATTTCAGGTGCATGCTGGGAAAACTAAAAACATGGATTGTACTTATATGGGCATGAGGCGGAGCCATGGGCAGAGCGGGGAGGTTGCTATGGTTGTGAGGGCTGGAGCTCGAGGACATTGGTCAATCAACCTGTCAATCAGGACGTAGCCCCGCCCTAATGCATACCCTGCTTTATCGTCACATATAAAATCAGGGAGGCCAAAATGTCCCAAATGAACATCATACTGCATTGAAGAAGGCTTTAAACTAGCGATTGAGACCATAAACACATTTTGAAAACGTTTACTGAGGTTAGAAATCAAGTGAGAAGTTGGTGAATTCTCCATTGACTTGTATAGAGACGGTCGCCCCCTGGTGGCCTTTTGATAGAATGCAGCTCTAAGTTACTTCCTGGTTGGCCTCATTTCAGAGGACCGGAACTCCCCACCTGGTTTACACACAGGAAGTTAACAGTTCATTCATGTTTATTATTGTGTGTTTTAACGTCGTCACTTCTCTGTCCGACAGCAACATGGCCGGTCAGTGGAACCAGGTGTTCGTTCAGCCTCCCCCCGATGACGAAGTCCAGATAGGAGTAGACCAGGACCCAAGGGTGAGACCAGTTAAAACTTAAACCAGCATCTATTTTGATCATTAATAAGTCATTTTGAGTAATTTATTGTTTTGTGTTGTAACAGGAAACGTATCTGGAGATGCTTTTCTCTCCTCTGCGCTTCACTGCGTCGGCCAT